>KZ825813.1:161620-225548 GCA_003184645.1 Aspergillus ellipticus CBS 707.79 | reverse complement strand
TGCCCCCTCATCAACTGTTGTCGCCACGACGCCCAAGGAGTCGGTTGGTGCCGAGTCGCCTGGATCCAAGCCTGAGAAGCGGAAATACACGAAGAGAAAGAAGCCCGATGGCACGGTTATGGATTTCACCCTGCCGTCAACCGAAAGCGGCCACTTCCCCCTGGAACACCGTCCGGAGGAGTTTATCAAGGCGCCTCCAGTCAAGAAACGCAAGCCGTCACGCTCCCCTTCGCCGAACTATCCGCCCGAGTCTGTATACACGCCGGAAGATCTGGCCAAGCCGCCGTACAACTATGCTGTTCTCATTTTTGATGCCCTCACCGAGGCTGGTACTCCGATGACTCTCAAGCAGATCTATCGCGCCTTGAAGCTGAAGTATCCGTACTTCCGATTCAAGTGCGAAACAGAAGGCTGGACGTCCAGTGTGCGACACAATCTCAACGGCAACAGCCATCTCTTCATGCATGCTGAGCGCGATGGAAAGGGATGGTCATGGCAGCTGCGCCCCGGGGCATCCGTGGAAAAGGAGAAGAAGAGACGCCCATCGCCGCCTCCGCCAGCGGTGCAGCCCCCGTCCGCTCCAGCGGCTCCTTCCCAGTACATGCCTCAGTTGAACCCGTCGTACGGCAGTCACAGTCAGAATGGGCAGCCCGGGATGGCCAACCCGCACTTCCAATTCCCATCGATGCCCCCCAACCCTTACGCGGCTCCATCACCCGCTGCTGCTCCTACTCCTACCCCAGCACCTCATCATTCGAGCCCCTATCCTCCTCCCGCTCAAGCCGCAGCCTCTACCCCTTTCCCGATACCCAGTCCGCTCCGCAACAACCTCCCGCCGGCTTTTGCTCAGACCACGCCCTCCACGTACACCTCTCCTTACGCCTCGGATCCGCCTCCACAGCTGGTCCAGCTGCAGCAGTCACAGCCGCCGCCGTTGTTGCCACCGCAGCCGCAACACCAGTCCCCCTATCCTCCGCCTAACCCCCCGTCAATGCCGCAGATGAATGCCCCGCATCAGAACCATCCTCCTCCCCCGCCGCCCCCGGGGCCGCCGATGCAGCACCCACCCAACATGGGCGTTGGCCACGACTCGGGACCCCACCCCATGGGCCATTCGGAGGCGTCGTCGTTCAATGACCGGGCGAACAAGGCGATTGACGACTTCGAAGCGGTGCTGATGGAGGATTATGAGGACAGGAACTATATCCGGGAAGTGCTCAAGAGCGCACGGGCCCGGATCCTCGGCAACGCCACGAGCAGTTCGTTCCCCGGCGGCGAACCGAAGGACGAGGCGGTCATTCTGGATGCGCTGCGCAACCTGATCGGCAGCTTGAAGGACCATTAGTAGTGGTGTGTGGCAAGAAACCGTCCGGAGGGGGCGGGGTCAAGCGGACTGACGAATTTACGACTTGGGATTTGCCGATTTGCCTTTCATGTTTACGAACAACCAACTGCACATGGCGACTGGGCTGGTGTTAGGACGATCCGTGATCTGGGAACCTGTGTGGATCACAACGGTCTTACGATATGACCCGGAGTACGAGTGTTTGATTGATTGATTGATTGATTGATTGCTTGCTTTTTTTTTTCCCCTTCTCTATTTCTTCCTACCTCATTTCATTACTCCTCTTGCGTGGTTTTTTCCTGCCACTGCTTCTCTCGATGATATCCCCTCCGTTCTGGACCGAGGGTCCATGTTCCTGTTTCCCTGTTTTCTCTTTTTGTCTGCTGCCCGCCACGTCCCGGAAGAGAGGGCATGGATTTAAGCGCCGGGCCGAGTTCTTGCATTTTTCCCCTGCACCTCCACCACCATCGCCCCCCATTCTTACGCTGTGTTCCTGTGAATTCCGGGCAATGGGACGGGAGCACATACAGTACAAAAAGCTGGAGTTTTTCTTAGTTGCATAGACAAAATACAAATCAAGGGTTGCATAGGGTGTGAGCCATTAACTTTCCGGCCCATACGATATAACGACGATGCGTTGTCATGGTTAGATACTAGTTTACCTAGTACGTACGTAGATGGATGGATGGAGCCTGCTCCTGCTCCTGCCCCTCACCACCCCTCCCTCCTATAGGCATCTGTGTATTCTTCTTCTCTACGATACTCGGTAATGGTCTCCTGCTCACCAGATAGGTCGGTCGGTCGGTCGGTCGGTCGGTGAGAAACTCTGATAAACACTTCACTAGATAGATAGATGATATATTCAACGAGGGAAGTAGGTAGTAGGTGTTTACCCCTCCCCCCACCTTCTCCTCCTCTTCCCCTTCCTCCGTCCGACTCTTCCCTAGCTTACTTACTTACTTCCTTCCTTCCTTACACTTATCCCCTCTGCTCGAGCGGTGGGGGGCTCGATTGGTTCAGTTACTGACCTGACACCTGCACCTGCGACAGGCCCCCACGGAGGGGATGGAATGGACCGTCGGCTCGAAACTAAGCCATCGATGATTTGATTTGGTTTGATTTGTCTTGTTTTGGTTTGGTTTGGTTCGGGGCAGGGGAAAATAAGATTTGTGATTCTCTTGGGCGGGCCGGGTTCTTCCGTGAGAGGATGGGGGTGCATGGTTCGCGTGTGTAGTAGGTGATGGGGATGGTGGTGGTGGTTGGTGGGTGGGTGGTGATGGGGGGAGGGGAGAGGGGAGTTGAGTCACCGGGTAAGTTGTAGGTTCAATGGGGGGAAGTACGGGTGCGGGTGCATATCCGTCTGTCCGGTGGGTGGTGGGTGGTGGGTGGTTACTGTTACTATTACTATTACTATTACTATTGTGATTACTATTATTTAGGTCTGCGGGTGAGTATGTTGTATTTTGTGTGAGGGAGGGGCAGGTGATCTGGTTATCGGGGTGATAGATAGATGGATGGATGGATATGTTTCTGGGTGTTTAGTGTAGGAATAACGGCGTCTGGAATTCATTCCCAAGGGATACAAGATGGTGATGGAATTAGCAATCACTCATCTCAAATATATTCTATGTACTTCACTGGGCCATCGTATGTCAGACTGTTGACCTAGACCCAAGGAACGCGTGGACATACCATAGTCTCGTCTTTGGGGGAAGTTTTGGTGTTCACTTTCATCGAGATCTTGGTGATTGGCTTCATTTGGGCAGGGAGATTTCGACAAGGGAATTTTGGAGTTTCTCTCGATAATCGAAACGAACCGAACAACATTTTATATGTAGACTCTAAGCGTCAGTACTGAGGGAGATGTCACAAACAAAGACTTTCAACTATGGTATCATCGATACTTTAAAGGCAGTGGTCATTCTACGTCCCCATACGATGATACTTAGTGTTTGATATTTACTCCAGGGTCGTTGAAGGTTTGGTATTTTTACTACTGTAACACGATATGACCAGCTTTCGTATAAATCATGTTTGACTGAAATGTTCAGCGACGTAACAAGAACACCGACCAACATGGAGGTACTTTAACACCACCAATCCGCTTCTACAAGGGCTAGATCAAGACTTCTCAAACCCGCCGTCCTGTGACTCGGCCGGAGCCTTTTGCTTATAACGGAATTTGGAAGTTCCATCTTCATGCAGATGTCCCGTTCCAACACTCTTTTTTTCCTCATCCAAAAATTTGATGGAGAGCACCTGCTTGGGATCGGTCCGGTCTTTGTGAGATGGATGAAACTCTGTTCCTTCAATGCTGGCATGTTTAATGCGAGGGTCCTGGAAGAATTAGCTTGAGATCCAGATTTAGATGCAGAAGACTTACTCGTTTCTCCTGGTCATTACAATAGGTGTCAACGAGGGTTGCATGGGCTGGGTTTTTGAAGTCGCTCAGTGAGTACTTTCCAATGTAGGAGATAAAACGGCGGATGACCGTCGACATGCTGGCAAAGATCAAAGGTCAAGAGCGGAAAGTTAGTTAAATGGAGTAGGCCACGGATAGAAATGACTGACAGATCTGGGAGGAGTGAGATTCCTGTATGCTATGGTGTGCGACATGGTCGTGTTTATATAGTTTGGCCGTTAGCACAATCCCTGATTTGCGCTGACGAGCAAGGAAGATGTCATCCCTATGTTGTCTTCGATTCGGAAGGAAATGTGAGTGAACGATTTGCGGGAAGTCCTCACCTGGAAGAAGTGGCGGCTAAAACGCCGGTCCATCGGATTTGGTTCGATACAAGACGAAGAAAATTACTGGCGACTAAAGCAAGAATGGATGTTCAAGCAGCTGCTTGGCTGTCTTGCGTTCCTCCGGCATCCATTTCAACATCGACCTAATGAACGCCAAAAATAGCCCTTTCTCTTCTCCAGTAAGCCGTGTTTCTAGAGTTTCAAATGAAACAGAGGGCACAGGCGCTTCATGTCCAGTCACCTGCAACTAGGTTAGTCTTGGACCAAATACGATAGGGTACCTAATGGAAACTGGTTCTTCTAACCGCTCGAGTCAAAGCATTGCTCCGTCGTCTCACTACGCCGCACAAATCCAGTCGGTGGTGGTCCGACCAAGGCTACTATAAGCGCCAGATGCCTGGACGGATCATGGCTACCTCCGGGGTCGAATATATCTCCGAACATATCTTGCCCTTCGAACAGATCCCAAATCTAATTAATCATCAGCTGAGAAGCGTAGCAACGCGAAACGCCAGTAAAATCCGACTTACAAGGCCAGCAAGGTTCCAGATATCAATAGCGCTTCCCCAAGGCATTTCAAAAATGACCTCCGGCGCTCGGTATATGTGTGGTTGGACGAAAGGTCCCGACTCTTGCGTTTTGCCAATCCTTGCCTCACCAAAGTCGCATAGGACTGGAAGACCGTAATTTCTACCGCCTGTAGGTCTCCGAAACTTTCGACTGCAATAAATAATGCGCGACTGGTCAATTACCTTCTGATGACTTGGGTTCTCGGATTCCGCTGTCGCAAAATCCGCCAGCATGGAGCTATACTCTAGGCTAAGCATCAGATTGTCGGTTTTCAGATCTAGGAGATATCAGTTCCCAAATCCAATGTATACAGAGAATGGGTTTATACCTGTATGGATAACCTCGGCCTCCGTGTGCAAGAAGTCTAGCGCCAATAGAAGTCGCTTGACCGTCATTTTCAGCAGAGGTAGATTAAACGGTTGCGGATTCATTCTCATCATATCCAAAAGAGTCATATTCATCGGCTGTAACACAAGGCACCGATGAGTGCCATCAGGGCCCTGAAGGTCGAATGAATCAAGCAGCGCACGGATCAATGGCTGGCCCGGATGGGAAGAGTTCACTTTTGCCAGGTGTTCATAGACTCTCAGTTCGCGATCTGTCGCAGTGGGATAAGCTGGCAAAGAGGTCGATACTTTCAAAACCGTGTAGTTCCTGGCTCTTGATTTTCATAACGCGTTAGAGGTGTTCTAGACAGACTGGATTGGGAGCCGCGCACTGGATATCCCGGCAGAGCCAGCTGGTTGAATATGCCCCATACCCAAGCTTTCCGGCAACTTCGTATCTGGTGTGATACACATCGCCAATTCGTACCGGAAAGTAATGCGCTGCTTCGTAGTATGGTAAGGTCTCTTTCTCGATCGGAGTTTCCGTAGGAACAATATGCGCAAAGGTAGAGTGTTCTCTGGAAGACAGTCGCATTCGCCGAATACTGTTCGAGAACGTTCGCAGGTGAGACGCCATCTAAATCCAATTCCCCTCCACAGCTCAAAATTAGTTAAGGGAGGTGGGATCAAGTTGCAAGGTACGGGGCAGGTCAGCTCATTGCAGAGTGGGAGGAATGGCAAGAGGCCGTGCCCGACCTAGTGTGGAGAAATTGGAGAAACTCCACCTTACTAATCGAATCCAGCCTCCTCAATCTGCGGAACAACTATCTCCCGATAAGTAAATAATCCATCCACGAGCGAACATACCGATCGAGAAGTTTTGCGAATTTATTATTATCCAGCTGGATCAAATGATCGTTTAAAAACGATCTGTATTTCGGGCGTTTGAAGCAATGGTGGAAAAAAAGCCCATATGGGCCCTCAAAGCAGCATACCTCATACCGGTCTCCCAGATTCCCTATATACCACAGGTCGAAAATACAGCAGTTCCATATCAGATAGGAACTACGGTCGCAATTGGGTCTCTTTCATTGTATATCTACGGTAGGCCCCTTACGGAATCAGGAATGTTTGGCTAGTTACCTAGAAGATCTGATGTAATAAGCAGAGGGAAGAAGTGGGCCCGTATACTAGTGACCCGTGTGATAAGATCGGATCCATAGGCCCTTCCTGGGATATCAGACCAGCCTACAGTATCTAGATAAGACTTATATTTCTATACAGTGTCTAGGACTAGTAGCTAGTTAGATAAAGTAAAGCAAGCTATTTAGATAGTCTTATTATATATTCTGATTCTGCCGGCAGAATAATAGAATTTTTATATTTGCAGGATAGCCGCTATCGTCCGCCGTAGCCAGAGAGGTTGCGGATTCCTTGCCGCAGCCGCCGGCCGGCTGACTACCCCGACCGATTATTGGTATGGTTGGACCCCGAGGACTATGCTATTGCCAGTGATAACTGCCGCAAATTTTTAAAAAAAATGTTCATTGGGCTGGCTAAAAATGAAGGTGAGAGAGAGTTGTATGAAAAACTCTGGCCATATCAAGATTAGAAAATCCATGTCAGCCGGAGCAGATGGATGGCTATTACCCGATGTAAAGTTACATTGATTCGTCGAAAATATGGAATCATTTGAATGTTCAAGTATCTGTCTGCGCAGTACGTACAATAGACAATATACGAAATAGCCATGTTGGCTGATGATCACGAAATCGCCATTCAAATTGACCAGCCAAAGCTTGTGTCCTTGACTTGTGCAGTCTAGTATGTGCACCTAAGGCAGCGAGAGGATGCTATACTCACCAATCAAGGTTCCCATTCATTCTCCCCAACCAATAGTAAATGTATCTTGAAGTGGAACAGCCAAGACGCGAAGGATGCACATGTGTCAGCGCTAGACATGCCCCTCGCCCCCATCACCCGCCCTATCCCCCCGTCGCGCGAGCTCAGGGCGGCACTGCTCACCTACGAGAACCAGAAGGGCAGGCGTCGGGGTACTCGTAGATTTTTGCTCGGTAGGTACAGCAAGTGGTAAGTGGTAAGTGGTAGCTGGTAGCTGATGCCAATCTACTACTGTAAGTAGGAGTTAGTGTCTATGCGAGTAATTAGATGGTGGCTGCAGTTGTAGGAACTGGTGGTTGGTTACCTGGTCCTTGCCTATCCAGTATCTACCTACCTACCTACTACCTTAGCTACCTACCTTAGCTACATATGTATGTATACCACTCCTAGTACCGATGGGATCTATCTATCTGTCTACCTGTCTGCCTGCCTGTCTGTCCGTGTGGTCTGCTGCCTGCTGTCCGTGTGGTCGGTAGTCGGTGGTCTGCTGTCAGTTGTCAGTCAGCCAGGCAGAATGGCAGGATGACAGGATGGCTGTCAGCTACAGCAGGCAGCATGTCAGTCACTATGCACATGCAACCGGTTACGGTTATCTGTCTATCTATCCATTCATCAGCATCAGCATCATACCCTTACTTAGTTAACTACTGCAAGTGCCTATCTGACTAATTACCTGCTTACCTAACTAGTTAGTTATAGTTAACTAAGTAAGTATATCCCCCCAATCCGGCTAGTCATCGATCGGGCAGCGATGGGGGTT
This sequence comes from Aspergillus ellipticus CBS 707.79, assembly GCA_003184645.1. Lineage (NCBI taxonomy): Eukaryota > Fungi > Ascomycota > Eurotiomycetes > Eurotiales > Aspergillaceae > Aspergillus > Aspergillus ellipticus. Next base: position 217,897 of record KZ825813.1, on the reverse strand, counting down.
GGTCCTGGTCCCCTCCCCCCACTCCCCATTACTGGATCTTGCTGTGTGCAGCTGATGAGGGGTAGGCTGGCTGGCAGGCAGGCTGTGGGTTCGGGTTCAGGCTCAGGTTCAGGGTCGAGCCGTGTGGCTGGGGATCTACCTACCAGGCTACCCTGTATCTGAAGTAACTGACGGACTTACTTTACTTAGGTACATAGGTATATCCGGCTGTGCAGTGATGCTGCCTATGATATGGGTTGCCGGTGGGTTTGTTTGGATGGTGTTGCTGTGGCGAGCTCAGCTGTTGTCTGGGTAATTAGTATTGGTTTGTACACACACACACACACACACACACACACACACACACACACACATTGTGGTGGTGGTGGTGGCAGGGGTCGCGACGGTGAGACTGGCCGGTTCTGGTTTTTGGGATTTGTGGAGGTAAGGTACCATCTGCCTGCCGGTGGGTTGGACAGGGTTATTCACACTTTTTAGGTAGGTAAGGTAGGTACCTAGGTAAGTCCCGAAGTGTTGGAGATGGGGTATTTGTGGGCTGCCTATTTGCTTCTGAGGTACGGAGTACCTACTGTAGGTAGTAGGTACATGCCTATATATTGATGTGGTGCGGAGTATATGTTCCGTATTGCAGAGGATACCCCAAGGTAAAGGTACCGTCAAAGTACGGATGGGGTGCAGGTACAGAATAAAGAAGGTACCTACTACCTACCTAGGTACCGTAGGTACGGAGTAGGTGGTATATTTTGGAATACTGTCAAAGGGTCAATCTTCCGGACCGGTCAGAATAATTCTCTTTTTTTTTATCTTCCTTTTTCTACGGAGTGCCTGTCGACCTTGCCTTACTTACCTACGGAGTACTTCCTGTAGGCACCTAGGTAGGTATCTACGTTAAGTAGTATAGCAGTACTCCGTATGGATGAACGGTACGGAATGATCGGGCTTGATAATCAGCAGCGCTCTGCTGACTCGAAGCCACAGGATTTGTCTAGACGTACGGAATACTCCGTAGGTACCTAGTGTCTAAGGTAGTAGGTACGTACCCTAGAGGGTTACCTACTGCCTACTTAGGCGGCAGCCTGCCTACCGTAGTACCTACAGCCATGGTACAGCTACGGTACAGAGTACAGCGACAGACAGCGGCTTCTACAGACAATCCTCCTACGACAAAATCACTCAGTCGGACAATGCCCATTGGATCACATTCCCTGCATGGGTGAGTCACCCAGGATTGCTCCCGCCTCCAGGCATCTGATCAGCCCGGCGGCGACCTTCGTATATCGGAATCTTCGGTCAGCGCCGCCGCCCCGGAAGTCTGTAAGGTGCTCTATCAGGCATCGACCTTACGTAGAGACGTCGGTAGGTTGGTCGAGCAACCCGGAATGTGGGCGGACAAGGAATGGAATGGAATGGAATGAGGTACGGAGTTGCTCTGCCTCTGGCCTGCACTCTGCAGGTGTACCTTCTTCCACCTACCACTTGGAGGGACAGGGACGTCTGTGGTGTCATTGCGCTTATACTTTGACGGGGTTCCAAATGAGGCTGTCTGCTGGCCGGATGGGCCTGCGGATGGGAGTTGAAGGCCGATCATTTGGCCTGTCCAGCCTGTCCAGCCTGCCCAGCCGGGCTGGCCATTGCCCTTGCCACTGTACCTACCTCACTCATAGTATCTGGTGCATCCTGACGTGCTACTGCTCCCTCTCAGCTCAGCTCTTCCAGACCTCTTCTAGAGCCAGTTCCAGAGGGAGCCTGTAATTTTCCAGTGGCTATAAATAATACCTAAGGTACGGAGTACTACTAAGGCAAATACTACCGTACCGTACCCTCGCTCCCTCCCTTAGAAGCTTGCTGGGAACTGGTACTCCGTACCTCTCTATGGGTGGGTGGGGAGATACCGACAGTCTCCGCCTCCTGCAATAAGCCAAGCCACCGACCGACTAGTCGATGTACCACTCAGACACGTTTTTTCCCTCTCTGTTCGAATTTAGCACGGGGGCGCACGGCCCACCCATTCGCCCAGCCGTTCGAGGACGTACCACTAGCGCCGCCTCTCAGTCATCCTGAGGAGACTCGAGAGTATGGTACAGTACGGCCGGTGCGACGCCTGCGCAGTGCAGTGGCTGCCAGCCAGTGGCCGCCCATCCCCCCGTGACCGGCCTCGCACCGCCTCCTGTGCGCCCCTCCCATTCGCCCGCCCCCAGCCAATGGAGGGAATGACGATGCCGCCGGGGATTGATTGGGCCCATTCTTGCTCCCGGGGGTGCATCACTTTAGCAGGTTAAGGTACGAATCATCATCACCACCATCACCATCATCATCATACTACTTTTCTTTGTAAGTAGGTAATCTGTCTGAGGTTAGGTTAGGTTGGAATTGGAATCCCGATGTAATTATTAGTAGGTACGGAGTCCTCTTTCCACTTCCCAGACTCCAGGACTCCAGAGTAATTTAATTTAACCACCACTGACGGGACTTGGGCACTCACTACAGAGTACGGAGTACTGAATACTCAATACACCAGGTAGACTAACCATTCACTCATTCACCCGGTGGGTTCGTGGATTTTTTCTCCAGCCGCCAACCCCAACGGGCCAGTGACCGCGAGTGTTCGAACCCCTAGAAGCACCGGCAGCCGCCAAACTGCCCACTCCCATCTCCCAAGTCCCAAGTAGTCCCAAACCGTTTGACCGGACGGAGCCCTTCCGCCCAGGGGTGTGTCTCTACGGAGTAGTCTCCAGTGTTCTAGTGTGTCCGGCGCACGCAGGTCGTGCAGTCGATTATTGGATGGGTTTGCAGTCAGATGGCCTGGCATGAATCATTCCGGCACTGGCCCTGGCAATGGCTGCTCAGAGTGCCCATCCATCATCCATCATCCACCATCCACCATCCACCATCCACCATCCATCGAATCATTCATCCATCCACCCATGCACGCCGCTCCGCCCCTAACCGACCAGCCGACCAGAGGGGCGACGCATCGGATTGGATCCTTCAAGGGGATCGATCCTGGGCGACAGTCTCGGCCGGCATGCGATCATCATTATCATCATCATCATTCATCAATCATCATCCCTCCAATTTCGCCCACCCTGCCAGAGATTATTCCAGGTCGGCTTCGAATTCTAATTTCTATATTAAGCCGCGCCGGGTGCCGTCCGGATGAGTCAGCCGGCCAACCCATGGACGCGGGCCTTCTGGCTTCTGCTGCCGTTCTGGCCGCGGGTCTTGGTCGTTAGGAGGATTTTTCCCTCGCCTTAGCCCGGAGCCAGTCTACCGTAAGTCGCAGGACAGCTGCTGCTCTGCTCCTCGGGCCCATCGTCACTGGCTCCCCTTAAGCTGGCCCTAAGGGAAATAGTAGGGGAAAATTTCAAAACTCTAAAAACTCCCACCCATGTCTCTCAGTACGTATCTACCATTCTACCCAAGTACCGTAGGTTATCTCCCCATTCCTACCTACGGAGTACTAGGGTCGTACATTGTCTGGCTCGGGTGTTGCGGCTGGTCGGGGGGCATCATCATCAACCCATCATCATCATCATCATTATTAGGCTTGTTCTGGTGGGTTCGATGCTGCGATGGAGGGGGTTGGTTGTGATTTGAATGGGTACCTACTACCACCTAGTGCCCTGGGTCGTCGGGAACGAAACCTCTGGGCTCTGGCAGAGACAGTGTACGTACACACACACACACTTACTTCGTACAGCGTACAGACTACAGGGTACAGAGTAGTAGTCTACGGAGTCGAGTCCAGAGGATTTAGGAGGAGGATCCTCAGTATCTAAGGAGGTAGGCAGACAGGGTGATAGGTAATCCGGCCGACCATTTTAGATTAAATCCATGATCATGGAGGAGGGGAGTGGTTTTGAAACCTGATACACTTTTCTTACACTTTTCTCCCCCGTGCCACGGGGTGCCCATTCCGGTATGTTCCTTCCTGGCTCCCTCCCTGACGGAGGACGACGTATGTACATTGTACGGAGTACCGACCTGAGACGGGAGGATCACAAGAGGTGAAAAAAAAAGGGAAGGGGAAAAAAAAACCCACCCAGCCGACCGGACCCAAAACAGGACGCAACAGCCCCCGTAGTATCCGCTGGGCGTTAGGGAGGGAGGGGAGGGAGTGGCCCATACGCCGGGTATTATTATTATTCTTCTTCTTCTTTTTATTATTTTTATTATTTTGATTATTATTATTATTATTATTATTATTACGGAGAACGGAGAACGGAGTACGTACTTACCTTAGTCGTACACACTACAGTCTACAGAGGGACACTGACGGGGCCCGTTGGGTTAGTCAGAGTCAGAGGTAAAGGGCAGAAAGGGAGAGTGAGCCGGGGATCGTCACCTCCTCAACCCTCACTAGACAGGCGACTAGACTCGCTCTGACACCTCGGGCCACTCAGCACCCTCCCCTTCCTCGCTTTTCTCCTGCGCTGCTCTCTGGCCGGCTCGCCTCGCCTTTCGACTCCCTCTCTCTCTCTCTTCTCCATCCCCATCCCCTCTCCTCCTCCTCTTCTTCTTCCTCTTCTCCATCCTCTCTCCCCTCCACACCGTCCCATCTTTCCGCTTTGCGCCTCCCTCAGTCTTCTCTCAATTCTTCCCGCCTTCCCGTCTTTCTCCCCCTTCCTCCTCCGCCTCCCTTGTAACTCCAACGAGCTTTTCACTAAGTGTCGTTGTCGCCGTGGATCGGGGCTCCCACGGAACGCGAGATTTTTGTTTTTTCCCTTGAATTGTTTAAACCGAAGAAAAAAAAAAGAAGTCGAACGTCTTTCGCCCTCGTCGCCCTTCCTCCTACATCCTCCTTGGTTGCTAGCAACTTCATTGTCGAGCGTCTCTCCACGTCCCCGGTGACTGCCACAACCCGCGTCCCTTTCGCCGCCGTCCTCGACCTCGAACGCCTCGTGTTCGGTCAATTGTCCGCTCCCACACCCCCGGAACAAAAGGATCACCAGACTCGTGCCCGCAACAAGGATCGCTCCCTCCCCGGCAAGGAACCCTCTTCCGAGACAAACCTTTGTGGCGATCGCTCCTTCCGCTCCTTTCTACTTCGTGTTGTGGAACTGTACCTTCATGTTATTCAAATAAGAGACATTTCCTACGCCAAAAACAGAGCCGCGGCTCGCTGAGCAAACGCTCGCCCCAGGATCAGGGCGTGTTGGACGTGTAGACGGTTCGTATTTGTGTCTTTTAAGGTCGTCGATTGTTTGTTCTCAGGGATCTTGGTCCCATTGGATCCAATTTACTGATTCGGGGAATTTCGTTCTCACAGCCTCAAACAAACCGTCTACCTCCCCTGTCCTGAACTGGTTTTTCTTGTTTTTCTTTTCCTCATTATGCCGTCCTTTTTCGCCCCCGGCCTCCAGGGCCTTCCTCCCACTCCCCCCCATATCCTGAGCGGTGGCCGGATGGAACACGACCATTCCTTCTACGTCCTCAACCCCTCTGCCGCCTTCCCGCCTCGCTACTCCCAGAACGGATGCGAATTCATTGAGCAGTACTCCCAGTCGTCCTGCTACGCCAAGTCTGCGATGACCATGAATGCGCAGTCCGGCCTGAACATGCGAAGCGGCAGAGATATGGCCGCCACCCACTCCGCGCTCAGCCAACCCATGTTCGGCCCCCTGGCCACCGCCAATGTCCTGCCTCCCATCCGCAACAACGTGCAGTTGCCCCCGATGGAGAGTGCCATCCCGCCCCAGTACCGCCGCCAGGATATGATGGTTCAGCAGCCCGAACCCCCGCGCAAGGAGGAAAAGGCCACCGGAGGTGTCGCCGCCCACCTGGATTATGAGATGGACCAGATGTCCGACTTTGTGGCTGAAATGGCCCAGGGAATGTATGCTTTGTACATCACCAAGATCAACCTAGCAGATATTGACTTCGCGCGAAGCGTCTACCCAGGAACATCGGTCCCTCCCCAGTTTCGGAAATACGTCTATCAGATTCTGTCTTCGACTCGCCTGCCGAGCTCGACAATTCTCCTGGGTCTTTACTACCTGGCCTGTAGGATGCGCATGTTGTCTTCCGCCAAGGTCTTCCACTCCGGCAGTGGCCAGGTGTACCGCATGCTCACTGTGGCTCTTCTCCTGGGCAGCAAGTTCCTAGACGACAACACCTTCCAGAACAAGTCGTGGGCTGAGGTCAGCAACATCCCGGTGAGCGAACTCAACTCGATGGAGCTCGACTGGCTCTTCGCCTTCGAATGGAAGATCCACGACCGCATCTACGACCAGCAGGATGGCTTTGCGTCATGGTTGTCTCACTGGGAAACCTGGCGTGCCAAGACCGCTGCTCGGGCCCAGGAGTCTCGCCATCCGTTGGCTCCCATCGACACCAATGTTCCCCGGAGCCATCGCGTGTCGAAGCCCCTGCTCTCGCCCGAGGGCCCCATTCCGCCTCAGTACCAGCGTACCGCCAACTACGAAACCTCATGGTTGAACCCGGCGGCATCGGAGTATTCCCCTCCCTCTGCACCCCACACAGGACCGAACACTCCTGACTATTACGCCGCTGGACCGTGGTACACGCAGCCTCCGCCGCCGTACTCGCGGACCTGGGTTCCGCCGCCGCAGCAGTACATTGCGTCGGCCCCTCGATCCCAGCCCCCGTCCTATCACCACACCCCCGCATACGCCTTGCCGTTCGCGCAGAGTGTCTGGACGGGCCACGGGTCATCATGTGGTTGCCTGTATTGCGCCAAGCATATGGAGCACTACATGTGTGCAAACCCGTTTGGCTCGATGCAGCCGATCGTGGCTGGCTAGTCAGGGGATCTCTCTCTGACTTGCCTCCCGACGCTGTTGATTGGAAAAACGTGTTTCTTCCCGTGTGATTCCCCTTGCTGCTTTCTAGATCTTCTAGTTTGTTCTTATTTTCTCTTCTGATGATACCGTGTTTCTTTCTTCATTTTTCTACATGACTACCCGTGTTCTCCAGTCGGTTTCGGTTGTGTCTGCTCGCTGAAAAGTACCCTCGGCCCTCCTTTTTCTTTTGGTTTAAAAGCAAAAACCCAAAAAAAGTGTCAGCAACGAAACCGCGGTGCGACACTATTTTTTTTTCTCTTGTTCTCTCTTCTTGATCATTTCCTTGCTCCGATACGATCTGTTACTATGGAACAGCCACCCCATCGTGTCGAAAAGTTTCCCCGGGGATCCCTTCAGACCGGGGACCTGGAGTAAGATGTCACGACAATTACGATTGTTTTTTTTCGCGTTCTCGCCTTTGACTCGCCTCCGCCTTCTCTGCCTCTCTCTCTTCGTTCGATCTTTCTCATCTTCTCCGGATTTGGGCATTTTATCTGGCGACCGTTACTCATAGATTGTTTTCCTTGACGTTTGTCAAGTTGGTACATTGGCTTTCTTTTCTACCCACTCTCCACTTGAGTCTCGTGGCGTTAATACCTCGTGTCGTTCGGTTTTTTTTTCTATCCTTTGTTTTATTTTTTTTTGCATTCATCTGTTCCGGTTGACAGATTTTTCTACTTTTTTTATTTTTATTTTAACGATGCGACCAGAGTCCTGCGTCGTTGTTGCATACCCGCTTCGCGTCGGAGGTCCTCTCTTGGTTGTACAATACCTTGATTCGCTTTCTTCTATCTTCCATAACCTTCAATTTCGCATGTTTGCTTATCGTCCCCCAGTGATTGGTGCGGCATTTGAAAAGTGATACTCCCCCCTTATGCCCCTTTTATTACCCTTTTTTGTCTTGTCTTACTCTCCTCCCGGCCCCTTGCACATCTTGTGTTTTTCTTCTCACTCATTCAATGAATGTAAGTTAGATTTACTATTCCAAACCAACCGCAAGAAATCTGGGCAAAAAAAAGACATTTTTGAGCGCCCTGGAAGTGCAGGGTTGTTTTCTTTCTTACATATATCCCTTCCATCTTTCATCTGGAGTAACTGTTGTAATTGGCATGTGGTTTTTCTCAAGTCGATTGGTACTGGATACCTGGATGATGCTAGCTAGATAAATGAAACCCACAGAAACTACATAATAATACCCCGAAAAAAAAGAGAACAATAATCTCCATGTGTTTGTGCAGGCAATCTACATACGTACATATATTTATAGTTATTTGGGAGAAGAAGGGAAAAAAGAAATTCGTCCGGGTATATTGATGTGAGGGATGGATGGATGGAAGGAAGGATGGATATGATATATGACGGAGGATGCAATGCGTCTTCGATCGCCGTCGACAGTTGTACACCATAAGAGATATAGATGGATAATATAGATGGATAATCTATATAGAAGCAAGGAATGGCGCGCGAGATTGGGGGAAAGAAAGGAAAGTCTAATATACGCTCCCCTGAATGCTCTGATCACGAAGTCTTTCGGCTTCCAAATCGGGGTCTTCTTCGATTCCAGTGCCGTCGTCACCGCAGTCGTCGCCGTCGTCGTCGTCGCTGTTGTCATCGTGATAGTGATCATGGTCATGATCACAGTCATGGTCGGCTTCATGTTCGTACTCATTATGTTCATCATGGTCGTGGATGTGGTCGTACTCGTACTCGAGCGCTTGATCATTCTGCTTGCGCGGAGCTGCAGGATCGGTAGACACTGATGGTCCGGCTTGTGATCCTTGCGGCTCGCCTTTGTCGTTGAGAATGCTGGCGACGCGATTGGCGAGGTTCCGCCGGCCCGGGATTGGGAGGTGGCGGTGATGGTGGTTGTGGGATCGGGTGCGTCGTGGTCGTGCGGTTGGCTTGCCGCTGCCTTCGTCGTCGCCGTCGTTGTCTAGGTCTTGTGAGGATCTGGGTTGGTGAGAGGTGGTGGATATGGATCGGAGGCGGGTGTGGACGTGGGCTTGGGCGTGAAAATGGTGTGCATGATGAGGGTGCGAGTGGGTGCTTGAGTGAGGATTGTCTTCATGTTCGTCCTCGGAGGGAGCCAGGCTGTTCGCGCCGCTTAGGGAGCCGCCGCCGTCGCGGCCGATGAGGTGAATGTAGGCATAGTTGGAGCGTGGGGGGTGGAGAAGATGGTCTTCGCTGTCGCGGTGGAAGTTGAGAAGATCAGGGCGGCGGGCAATGGAGCTAGGGAGAGGACTTGGGGTCGAGGTTGGGGGGATTTTTGAGGGATTGGCACTGTTGTTGGATGTATCGGGTGTTGATAGGGTTGCTTGGGTGGAGGTGGATGCGCCGTCTAGTTGGACTCCGTGAAACCCATACTGCGGAGCTGGGGAAGAAAGGGTTTTGTCTAGCGGTCTCGTGTCGCTTGAGCGGTCTCCCAGGGCGGGTTCTGGGGCCCTGAGCATGTGTTGCTCGACTCGGGTGGCTGTTTCAGTCACTGTTGCGGATGGTGTGGATTGGCCGTCGAGGTTCTCCTGGGATGGATGGCCGTGGTTCACGTCATTTCCTGTCTTCTTGGCATGGGAGTCATGGTGGTGTTTTGAATGGTCTGCTGTGTGCCCGCGGGTCGAACGTAAGGAGTTCTTTCTTCGAGAGTTGTGGTTGCATCCATCTGGACAGCCCCCCCATTTGCGTCTGATAGGGATGGATGTCTCAGGCGGCGCTGGATGTGCTGGGGCCAGCCCCTTGGTTGCTCGCTCGTGCTGTTTCTCCTGTTCCTTCTCCTTCTTCAGATCGGACCACGTGCGGAGCTGGTTCTGAAGGACGTATTTCCCGTTGTCCGGGTTGAGTTTCATTATGACGAACTCGCAGTGGTTGATATTGCGGAGATCTTCAAAGTATTCGACGCTCCAATGATACCATTTCATGAGGAAGACCCGCGTCATCAGTCCGTGAGTGACTAGCACGCAGACACTGGCAAAATCATCTTCCCCGAACAGACGCCACAGCGACTCGTTGAACCCACTGACGCGGTCGTAGGCATCCGCGGCGGACTCGCCATTTGGAATCCGGTAGAAGAAGTGGCCGTAGTCTGCCCTCTCCAGCCACATTCGTTCCATCTCCGCCGAACATGGCTGGAAGTTTCCGAAGTCTTGCTCCCGTAGGCGGGGTTCCTCGTAGACCTTGATGGTATGTCTCGGGAATGGGGATGGGGCTGGGGTGTCTGAAGTCAGGGACTGGAGGATGCCTTCCGTTGTCTCCCGAGTTCGGCGGTACGGGGATGTGAAGAAGTGGATAGTGTCATCTGGTCGTAGAAGCGTGCGCAGGTTGGAGCCCGCTTCCTGTGCCTGCCGATGGCCGTCGGGGGTAAGTTTGACGCGATGGTCGGGGATGGTCTGGTGGATTTCGCGGTTCTTGTTTCCCTCCGACTGCGCATGACGGATCAAGATGATCATCTAATCCAGGAGAGACTGTAAGCCAGAGCAGAACGCGTCTGATGTCGACAGAGGGACACTCACCCGGGGTTTGCCCATGGCTGCTGAGGTGACATGCAGTAGGGGAGAGGTGGGGTTGAGGGGGGGGGTTCGAGGGGGAAGTACAGGCGCTAGTTGCGACAGCGATGGCAGAGTAAGAGACAGGACCACCGCGATAACGGGTGCGCGGGGAACGAAGAGGCGTAGCTACGGCTCTCTCCACCGGCGGACTGAGAGGGAGGAAGCCAAGGGAGCAGCGATGGAGGAGACGATGGAGACGATGGAGAGGACGGGGACGATGGGCACGGCGTATTGGGTTTGCAATGCGGGCCCGCCATTGGAGGGAACTGGGGGGAAGGGCTGGATCGGGCTAGCGCGTCGAATGATGTCAGTCATCCTGCTGCCCGTATCGTAAGTCGTACTTAAGTCGTAACTTATCGCTCGCCGGCACCGACAGGTAAGGTAGGTAAGGTACGGTAGTCCTGCGTAGTAAGATACCTACTGCATCTCAGGACCAGGTAAGTACCGAGTACTTGGATATGGCTGTGTGGACTGGCGTTGCGGGGGTGTACCCAGGACAGCGTGCGGCCGATGACTCGTTCGCCAGTTGCCGCCCCGGTTGCGCGTACCTTCGTACTCTGTACTCTGTACTCTGTACTCTGTAACCGCATCGCGAAACGGCCACAAATCTGGCCCGTTCCTCTGGCTTCCTCCCCCCCCCCAATTGCCCGGCCATATCACCTACTGTCGACCTTCCCGGGTCCCAGCCAATCCAGAGACGATCCCGACCATGGCCGACTATATTTATGAGCTACTGGCTCCTCGTTTGGCCTCGACAGAGGTCTCTCCCTCTTCTGCCACCCCCCGCGACCCCGAACACGATATCACCACGACCCAGTACCTCAACCGACTCCCCACCCTCTCCCTTCAAGCATTGCAGTCCACCGAGTCCCAGTCTCTGACACAGTCCTCCCATTCCACCTTGCTCTCTCTCCAGGCCTTATCCAATCGCTCGCACAAAGCATTCGTGGCGTCCGCGGACAGCCTGTCCAACCTCCGCACCTCCATCCCCCAGTTGACCCGAGACGCCCAGCAACTCCGCGATGCCGTCCCGAAGCTCGACGAGGAGGCCGTCCGGTTCTCATCCAAGTACAGCCGGGCGACCGAGAATGTCGCTCTAGAGCGCCGGAAGAAGGTGATGCAGCTGGCTCGGAACGTTGACCGGCTGTCCGATATTCTGGAGCTCCCGACGCTTCTCTCGACTGCTGTATCGTCCGCCGCGGCCAGCTCAGGGACCACAGGCGGCTCGGTATCGACCACATACTCGACAGCGCTGGATCTGTACGCACATATCAAGCGTTTGCAGACCCTATACCCCGATTCACCACTCATTAAAGATGTGGTCTCCCAGGCGGAGGATGCGATGAAGGATATGACATCGAACCTGATCGCGGGCCTCCGGGCACAGAACCTTCGACTGGCTGCTGCAATGAGGACCGTTGGCTGGCTGCGGAGGGTGGCACCGGAGTTGGATAACCTCCACAACGCGGATGGATCGACGGTCTCGGGAGAGGGCGCCTTTGGGGCCATCTTTCTCATCTGCCGGCTGGCGAACTTGATAACTATGCTGGAGGCTCTAGATCCTCTACGAGAGCTGGCCGATCAGGAGGCCCAACGCAGGACCCAACCGGACCCAAAGAATGGCGCGACGGGCACATGGTCGGAAGGACACCAGACGGAGAAATACCTGAAGCGGTACATCGAAATCTTTCGCGAACAGAGTTTTGCGATCGTGTCCTTATACAAGAACATATTTACCCCGGACCAATCTGAGTCCGAGCTCGCCGTGGCCGGGTTACGGGGCATCGATGCGCGAGTCAAAGCGGCCGTCTCGCGGCCAGCTCGCAAAGAAGATCCGCTACAATGCCTCCCACCCGCCCTCGCAACCTTCCCCATGCATCTGGTACAATTACTGACCGAGACCTTGCGGACGTATCTTCCCAACGTGCGGGACAAAAGTTCCCGGGAGAGCCTCCTGACCCAAGTGCTGTACTGTGCCGCCAGTCTCGGCCGGCTGGGCGGGGATTTTGGCATGATCCTGACGGAGCTGGGGGATGAGGACGAGGATGATGACAAGTTGGCCTACGAGTGGGAGGAGGTGACACGGAAGCACCGAGCCTTGGCAGGGCGATTGGAGCAGCTGACGGGTGGTGGTGCGAGTGGTGCAACGGGGCCCTCGTCGAAGGGAACCATGCGAGTCGCCTCACCTGCTTAGGGAAACGCGAGTACGCAAGCATAGCTTCTTGAGGGAGGGGGGAGGTTGTAAAACTGTAAGACCATGGTCTTACAGCCCTCCCTTCATTGTCTTGGATGGGCGCCTTTGTTCCAAAAAGGGGAAGTCGGGACACCCGGGGCGCACTAACCCGATGGGGGAAGGCCGCCGCCGTCCAACGCTGTCCGTCGTCCGTCCGGACTTCTGGACCGTCCGTCATCCTCCCTCCTACTCCTCTCCCTCCCTCTCCCCTCCCCCCGGCTTCCGAGTCCTCGCTCCTCCTGCTCCACGACCCCTCCCATTGGCATGCACTGCATCCCCCCCGCCTATACCTTTCCTCCCTCTCCTCCCCACCCTATATAGTTGTCGCAGTCGTCGCTTCATGACCGGTGCTGGCTCCCCGGTCGCTCTGGCCCCTTCGACTGCCCGCCGCCGCTGTTCCTGCTGTGTGACGTTCTCCCTTGCGTGCAGCGATCTGCTGGCGTATAGCCCCCCCAGGTAATGACAAATACCCCCTGAATGTGTGAAAAAGGACCATATATAGTATAAACCGACGTCCTCTTCAATCGCCTCGCCCCTGTCTCCAACTTCCACCCCCGATGGCGGCCCCCGCTATCTCCACCGGCGGATTGATCGATCCGACCAAACAAGCCGAATACCCCATAGTTCTGGGCGACAAATTGGCCGGGAAAAATGGCGCCTCACAGTCACAACTGGTCAACGTCCAGTATAACTACAAAACCAAATCTACAACCGCACGGCAACGCATCACCAGATCCCGGCAGTCCCGAGACCGCTATAACCTGACGATCACCGATAAAGTCCCGACTGCCGGGAATGTCCTGACTTACTCGTACCAAGGCAGCGTGGATCCTGCGCAAGCGGTCTCAGACTCGGGGGAGCATAATCTGGTCTTGGTCTTCGATGCGGCGCGGAAGGTGTTTGTGTTGGAGCCGGTCGCAACGCAGCTCAACTTCAACCTCCGCTCTGCCCCCGCAAAATCCCAAAAGCAGGTGCTCGAGTATGAACAATTGCGGACACTGCAGGAAGATGATCATGGTTCGGGCGATGATCGGGCTTCCGACACCGCGAGCGGCAATGATGACGGCCCAGCGGATGACAGCAACCCTTACGACTACCGCCACTTCCTTCCCAAGGAGAGTGCTGACGACGACAAGTCGGGCTCGGACAAAACACCGGAAATCCATTTCCACTCCAGCAAGGCCGATACCCCATTACTACCCGCAACAAAACCCACCCCCAGTCCTCGACCCCGTCCGGAGAGTCGACCGACCCCCCTACACTCGAAGAAGAAATCCGAGGTCAAACCACCCAAGCCAGCAGCCACCAAAGCACGGCCCAGATCTCCAATCCGCAATGCGCCGAAAGAGAAAGGCGAAGATCGGAAAGCAAAGCCGACAGAGCCCCCGGTGGAGCCCCCCCGAGTCTCGCCCGCTGACACTGGTCCGGGTGCAGTGTCTTCTCAGAAGACGATTCCGTCGCCAGGGTCGAACATCATCATCGATGGCGATCTTATCATTGACATGGGCTCTCCGCCCCCGTCCCGTCCCTTTAAGGTCAACCCAGCGCACTTCTCCTCGAACAACACACCCGCGAATGGCGACGAGGACGAGGATGACGAAGACATTGAGGCCCTGCGGCTCCCATCTCCGGCTGGACACGGGGGGACACCCGCGGTGCCAGCAAGCGCGGGACCTGGCCCTGCGACCGCCATGGACGAGTTTGGAGACGACAACGAAGACGATGACGACGCCTTGGCAGCCGAAATGGAGGCAGCATTTGAGGAGAGTGCGCGGGAAGAAGAGGAGGCACGGAGTCAGCAATCCCACACGCAACCCACATCACATCAGTACCATGTTGCTAGCGAAGACGAGAGCGAAGTCAGCGAGGAGGAGTAATGTTTTGTGTTTAATCATGCGGTGCTCTTTGAATCTGTTTCTATATACAACAAGCATGGCGCCGTTTGGAGTTTGACATCAGGACGCAGCGGAGTCCGACAATTAAGGCGAGCGATGATACCACACCTGCTGTTCCACCCTTCTTTTGTACCCGAATTGGATAGTTTATCTGAAAGAGTGAAAAGTCACACTTTGGCATGTGTAATGTCCGCGTACTCCTTCAGATGTGCCATAACAGCAGTAACAGTAACAGCAGTAACAGTAACACCCGAACAATGAATAAATGATCCGCCGCCAGCGACAATCGCCGGGCCCGGAACAACAGGATGATCCGGCCGCGCATCGTCATTGGGCGGCCGGAAGTCCAGAAAAACCACCGCTGGAAAGGAGCTGCTGGCCCGGCCTTCCCCAGACTCTCTCGCCTTCAATCGAGCCTCACTCCCTCGTCTCCCTCGTCACCCTCCCAGCTCGCGACCCTCCCCCGACCTGTCCTCGTCTGCAAGCCACCGACTCCGACCACAGTCCTGACTGTCTTCCACCCCTATCCTCGCCGGAAGGAAACCCGCTGCGGTGCGAGTGGCCCCCCGATAATCGGCTCCGATGCGATGCAGAGCCTCTCCCGCCATGATTAACTCGCCTCGTTAAAACTCTCGAACCCTGGCTGATATGTACTAAAGCTGAGAGAGTTGCATGAGGGCTGATACAATCCACTGGCCTTACTTGACCTCTGTACACCACTCGACCCATCGAGTCTTTTCCGCCCCCATCGGCCTCGAGCTCCTTCCTAACCCTTCTACCACTGACCTCACGCCTGTGCTCTCCGTTTGAAAGGTGTTCGATGGTACTAGCGCTTGAGCGCCCTACAGATCTCCAAGTCCTGTTCACCAATCGAAGCTGCCCCCAATGGCGTCTCCGACGAACCGGCCCCGCGAAATACCGCCCGTCCCTGCGCCCTCGAACCCCGTTCTCCTTGCGACGCAGGCGCATTGGCTGTTCACCGATGAGGAGCTCACGCGAACACCATCGCAGCTGGATGGCATGACCATGGAGGCCGAGCACACGAGTCGCAGCAAGGGCGTCAACTTCATCTCCCAGGTGGGTCTCTTGCTTAAGCTCCCACAACTCACCCTCGCGACCGCCGCCGTCTATTTCCACCGGTTCTACATGCGATACAGCATGGTCGATCTGCCGCAACGGCCTGGAATACATCCTTATACGACTGCGGCTACGGCGCTGTTCCTGGCTACAAAGGTAGAGGAGAATGTCCGGCGCATGAAGGAGCTGGTGGTGGCTTGCTGTCGGGTGGGACAGAAACAGCCCAACATGGTGGTGGATGAGCAGTCCAAGGATTTCTGGCGATGGCGCGACAGCATCCTCGTCCATGAAGACGTTCTGTTGGAAGCGCTGTGCTTTGATCTGCAGCTGGAGCAACCGTACCGTATCCTCTACGACTTCATTTGCTTTCTGAACATGCAGGATGACAAACCTCTCCGCAACGCCGCATGGGCCTTTGTCAACGATTCCGGATACACCGCCCTCTGTCTGCAATTCACAGCCCGCACCATTGCGGCCGCCGCCCTGTACGCTGCCGCCCGGCATTGTGACATCGGGTTTGAAGACGATGCGTTCGGCCGCCCGTGGTGGGAGCAGCTCGATGTGGACCTGGCTCAGGTGCGTCGCGCGTGTGCCAGAATGGCCAAGCTCTATGAGAACAATGCGATGCAAAGACGAAACCTGTACTACCTGTCCACCCCCATCAGCGCAGACGAGGGTACTGAGAAGACCAGGATCCCGCACGCGGGCGGCCCGGCGGGCACTTTGTCACATGAGGCGGAACCCGTCAACGGACGGAAGCGCTCGAGAGAGCCGGACGAGGGGACTTACGCCCGCTCCTTCAACGACTCCAACGACTCGCAAGACCAAGGCTCGACGCTGAACGGGGGGCGGTCCCCCAAGCGACCACGCAGGGAATCCGAGGGGGCGCCTCCCGAGAAGAATCCGTCTTCACACGGAGCGTCCAAGGCTCCCGCCACCAGCGGAGGGCCATCATTCTCGCACGACCGCCACCCTGCAAATGGGCATGCTCCTCCGGCTTCTCATTCACATTCGCAGCAGTACCCGCAGCCCCGGCACCCGCATCCATTGCCACCTGCCCCTCGACCGTTCCCCCGACGTGACAGTGGCAGTCGACCCGCGGGGGTGAAACCTGGGATGCCAGTCGATCCGATCCAACAACGGATCGACGAGATTGTGCAGCAAAACATGCCTCAAGGCAGTCCCGGGAGAACGG
This sequence comes from Aspergillus ellipticus CBS 707.79, assembly GCA_003184645.1. Taxonomy (NCBI): domain Eukaryota; kingdom Fungi; phylum Ascomycota; class Eurotiomycetes; order Eurotiales; family Aspergillaceae; genus Aspergillus; species Aspergillus ellipticus. Next base: position 201,155 of record KZ825813.1, on the reverse strand, counting down.
ATCGGCGGCATCCGGATCGGCATCGTGGCGAGCGGGAAAATGAGTCCGACTCGGGACGACGACGGCCGTCCGTGTCGACCGGTGGCAGGCAACCGTCGCAGGATGAGCAGCAGCAGCAGCATTTACCCCCGCCACCTCCGCCGCCACCTCCGGAAGAGGAGCCTCAACCCCCCGCGCAGCCGGCGCCTCCAGCGCCTCCTCCAGCGCCCGAGCCGGATGATGAGGGTGGTGGCAGCGAAGAGGGTGAACTGTAGCGCGATATCTCCTATCTTTAACCCCGCGATCCACCCGCCCCCGATAGACCATTCTCCCCAACCCTGCGTGTGTATAGCATATGGGCGAACAGAGAACAACGGCGCCCGGCTGCGCATGAATGACCAGCCGATGGCTACCAACACCAACATACTTGCCCTCACGGCCGCGGAGACGAATGCACGCATTCCCTATTAACGTCCGACGGACGACGGACGGCTGAATGAAGCGGCAGGACAGTCGCATAGCTTGTGAGGGGGGGGGACACAGACGTCTGTGATGACCCCGAGATGTAATTATTATCATTTTTCTTCTGATTCCTCCCATCATTCTCATGTTTTAGAGCGATCAGCATGGAAGAATTGGATCACGCCGTCGGGGGCATAATGAATGTGTTGTCTCAGGCTCCCGGCGCCGAGGAAGAGGATTCCACATGGATTTAACATGGCGGACCGTTATCTCTCCGTATCTAGCTATTAGTACTAGGTAGTATCTGGCTGTCTGACCATCTGCCGTCCCGTCATGGCTCGTACCGCAGCATGCCTGGCTCGGGACCAACCACGTAGACCATAGACCGTAGACGGTAGACCAGCCATGAACCATGAACCATGAACCATGAACCATGCGCCATGCGCCATGCCGACTGTCTTGTTTTGTCTCGTCCGACGTTGCACATTGCTGGGCGGCCCTTGCTGCGCCGCCGGGCCGTCAAATTAGGGTGGCCCCCCGTTGGTGGGAGCGGATTCCGGTGGGCCTGACGCAACCTCGAGGCAGCGAATCAGATGCCGGCGTGCAGGCGGACCCTAGCCGCATCAGGACCAGCCCCGGACCCTGATTGGCAGGCTGCTGAATGCGTCTGAGACCGGACAGCCTCGCCCGGTCTGGCTCGGGCATTGGCATCTCACTCGATGCCACTCGATGCCACTCAGTCGCCGGCTCTCGCTAGCCCGGGCAACTTGTCGTCGTCGCCCTCCTCCTCCTCCTCCTCCTCCTCTTTCCATCCTCTCTGACTCTGTCGCTCTTTGTCTCCGGCAGTTGCTGGGCCACTCCATGACAAATACCTCCTCGCCATGCACCCTGAGGTGGTATCCCACCACCTGCGTCGGAAGATAAGTCCAGCATGCTCCGGACTGACTCGTTGAATGCCATCCACTGCCGGATTCCTCCACTGTCCTCTCCCCCAGTGGCTGGCTGGCGGCTGCTGGAACCGCCCGCAGGCGTCAAACTGTCTCGTTCCATGGTCTTTTCCGCCGGAATGTTTGACATCACGACCCGCTCGGCCTGTCCCAGTCTGTTGGGACTGGGGGCCTGCAAACCTGTGGTGTAGTCTGCCAGGGCAATGGGTTCTGCAGGTTCCAAGACCGAGAATGCTCCGCCAGCAACAAAACCGCCCACGATGCCACGTTCGAGACCACCACCTATCTTCCTGCTGCCAAAGTCCGCGGCCTTCGTTCTAGACTGCCTGCCTGCTTGCTAATTGAGGGGCTCCAAGTTATGGAAATTGCGCCTGGCCACCTCTCGAAAAATGGATTCGGCTCCCGTGACGGACCGGCGACGAAGCTGTCGGTTCTGCCGCAGTCGCAAGCTTCGATGCTCCGGCGCCAGCGTCTGCAGTGCCTGTAAGGACCGCCAGATCGAATGTCTATATGACCAGGGGGGTCCCAAGGGTCGACCCCGAGTCACCGCTGCTCGCTCGGGTCACAGGTCAGTCGCGAGGCAGACGGGATCGGATCCCGTTATGAAGCAGGCTCCGTGGACCTCGCCCCCCAGTCCGACAGCTACGACGACCGGGCAATTGTTTTCCCCGCGTCTCAAAAGTGTCGCGGAGGCACTGCTGGATGTTTCCACGGAGACCCGGGAGAAGCTGCAGGGCCGTGGCGTCGAGGGCTTCACCTTGACTCGGGCCGGGTCGTTGCATCTGGGCATGCCCAAGCTCGGCTATCGCGATCTCGTCATGGTGCTCACCCAGGATCTAGTGGACGCCACGGTGGCACGATTCAGCGGTCTCGATTGTCTCTCTTTCTTCCCAGACGAAGCTCAGCAGCCCTTGAAACATCCCGGGGCTTCCAGTCCAGATGGTTCGTCCAAAGCCTTCGAGCCAGCGCCCCTCGCTGGTTACAACAGCTACCGCATCACCCAACTCATCGACGTGTGGTTTGCTGCGCACCCGTTGTCGATCGCCTTGTCAAAAACGCTCCTGCTACGTACCGTCCGGAGCAGCTCCTTTGACCCTCTCCTCTTAGCGGTCATCTTGGGGGGCGCTCAGCTGGAGCTCGGGGACGTGGAATCGATAGAAGAATCCGAAAAGCTTATGAAATGGGCTTCGTCGCGGCTACAGTACATCTCGACCGCCTCGGCCGACTTATCGACGGCACAGGCCTTGAGCTTGCTGGCGTGGCATGAAACGTGCCAGGGGAACGATCAGCAAGCACTGGCCTACAGCATCTACGCCAATCGCACGGTGACCCGGCTGACCATGGAAACCTTGGCGCGGTCCTCCCAAGACGTGCGGCAGATCAACGGGATCAACCTGGTCCAGATCGAGCTGGAGATGATGCACGTGCTCGGGTGGATGACGCTGTCGCTCATGGTGTGGTATTTCACGCATCTGGAAATCGTGGATGACAGCCTGCCGGCCCTGGCCATGATGAACGCCCACCCGCCCATGAACAAACACTCCTCGTTGATCCTCCGCCTCGACAAGGTGGCAGACAACCTGTCTACCCTCCCGTACCAAAGTGCCTGGATCCAGGAGATCTGGACCATCAGCCACATCACGTCCGCGGTTGTACATCTCAACTCGATCTGCCCGCGGCGCTCCAGCGCCCCGGAGTCGCCGATCTCGCAGCAGAACTCCTGGCAGACCCAACTGCACCAGCAACTCCGCAACATCCAGCTGTACAAGGCTGACATGGGCAACCTGTGCAGCGAGGCCCGCGCGGTGCTGGCCCGCAGCGTGCAAATCATTGAAGCCAACATGGAGGACCGCGAAGCCCAGACCTGGATCCTTACTGCCTACCGCACTCTCCTCATCCATCTCCTCTTCCCGCGGATGGACCCCATCACCGTCACCGCCGACCTCGTCCAGAAGCTCACCGACTGCATCTCCTTCTTCTCCCACAGCTTCCCTGTCCTCGCCAACCTCCCCTCCAGCCATGCGCTCACCCCCTCCAGCACCCAGTCCTACGTGCGCTCCTACATGGCGGGCCTGGAGGCCTGCGGTAGCGCCATCGACACCCTCTTCTCCCTGTCCCACAAGCAATGGCAGTGCTGGGAGCCGGCCGTCCTCCAGGGTCTGGCCCGCCTGCTGGAGCTGGCGACGAAACTGGACTTGCTGTTCGCGGATGACACTCTCCTGACCGACTGGCGCTGGCGGACCGTCAAGGACCGATTCCACCGTCTCTCCAAATACAAACAGGAGCTCGACCACCAGTCCGTCCCGGCCGCCTGGGAGGGCCTGACGGTCGTCCCACCGGCTGCCACCGCCACGCCAGACCACCAGCGATCGTCCGCTTCGTTGACCGTGACGCTCCCTGAGCCGGTGCCATTGGATCTGCCCCCCGTGCCGATTTACACCACAACGGCGGGTGAAATCCCCTACGTGGCAGGGTTTACTACTACCGTAGATCCTCCATTCCAATGACTGCTTCGGCATAGAGTATGACCTCGTGCAAGGGGGGAGTCTACCATAAATGGAGTGAGTGATTCTGGAATCAAATCCGCCCCTTCTTTTCACACCAGCATCCTCAACCCATTGATCGATCGATTTGTCCAGAGCTATCCAACAGTCTCACCTCTGAACCCTCTGTATGATACATCATCCATCTGCACCCATGTACAACAATCCAAACTCCACCAACCCACTTGCCTATCTCCTCCCATATACCATTTTAATTGGAACCTCGCCAGATCCATAAAATCACGCACAAGTAATCTCTCGTCTGCCAGTCCATTGATATTCTCATCTGGAAAATCCCTTATCTTACTAATGTTCTTTTCTTTTTTTTTTTTTTTTGTTTTCTTCTTTCTTTATCCCTACTTCCATCTGTACCCCTACACCCCCATCCTGTTCCCGTGTCTGTGTCTATTGTGTCTATGCTTTGGAGAATACCCCCGGTTTACCTTAACCTAGGAGCGTGCTGTGATTACATGCCATGTTATTGTCATCTGATACCTGCCATGCCATGCTATGCTATGCTTTTCAACCCCATTCTCCCTCCCCTGATACATACACATGTACACCCCAATCCCTCCTCTTTTTCTCTCTCTCTCTCTCTCTCTTTCTTTCATGTCTGTCTAGCTAGACACTTTCAGTCACGAATATCTTCTTCTATCATCACTACTATCTCGTTAACTTTCTGGATGAGTTTCGTCATGATCACGGTCTGCGTTTTGTGGTGAGATGGGTAGGTAGCTAGCTACCCCAGGTTTTTTGAGGTCTCATCTATCTACCTAGTCTGGCTTGTGAGGCAAGTGGGTTTGGTTTTTCGGTGGTTGGGAAGGGGGGAGAAGGCGGGTTGTATAGATCAGGGAAGGAACGAACGAACGAACGAAGGATATAGGGAAGGTGTGTTTGAGAGTGAGGGAGAGGGACGTTGTACTATATGGACGGGTGATTACCACCTAACTACCTAACTTACTGACTGTAAGGTACGTACGTGGTGGATGGTGAAGGGAAGGGACGGGACGGGACGGGACGGGACGGCAGCCTACGTGGGGTACGCATCTAATGACTCTGGTTCTGTTCTTATGGATGGCATAGATAGATAGATAGATGTACTGGTTACCGGAGGTGGGTACCTACCTACCCAGGAATAACTATAGTTATAATGATCTAATTACTAATCAGCCTCATCCTCGGTTGTGTTAGTTGGGTGTGCACTGCACTATGACGTATTACTGTGATAGATTAATGGATATAATGAGTAGGGGTATGAGTGAAGTGAGTATTATTGAAGCGCGGTAATATCATTTGTTATGTATCTGTACTTCATACCTAGGTAGGTAGGTAGGTAGGTAGGTAGGTAGATAGAAACCTACCTAGTACCGTATGCATCCATATGCATCTTCATGTATATCGTCAGCATATCTAACATCTACTATCTAGTAGCATCTAGCACTACTCCAACATTACTCTACTCAGCTTTCTAAGTCCACTCAAACTATACACTCACATCCGCATCCCCCAACAACCAATTCATCTCCCTCCCCACCAAATGTGCCTCGCCCAACACCCCCTTCAACACCAACACCAACGCATCCACCTCACCCAAGAACGCGAAATACGCGCTCGCCGCTACACAGAACTTGCGGTATCCCTCATCGCGGATCATCTCACTCGAGATGATCTCCCCGGTTTTCCCCCGCGCCCAGTTCTCGACCGCTTGCTTCACCAACGGGGTCGGCAGGATCTCTGGGAGCGCGTCACCCGTCTTCAGCGCCTGTTCGCAGATGCCCATCACGGCCATGACCTGGCCGATGAGTCGGTGGTCGCGGAGGCCTGTCTGTCGGGCTAGTTGGTCCTGGTATTCGCGGGGGAGAGATGCGGAGAGGAGTAAGAGACGGGCCAGGTGGCGGTTGAGGCTGCGGCAGAGACGGTTGACTGTGGCTAGAGAGGCGCTGTCGAAGCGGGAGCTGGAGAACTCGAACTTGAGGAGGTGGATGGGGCCGTCTAGCGCGACGAGGGATTCGGCGAGCTGCAGGGCGAGAGGTTCAGCGAGTTGGCGGCCCTCGGTGGTTCCCTTGCCCCAGACGGAGAGGAGGAGCGCGTAATGTGTTGAGAGCGTGCGGACGGCTCGCGAGAGACTCTTGCAGATGTGTCGAGAGGCGGAGGGGGGACGTGGGAGGAGTTGCACGATGGCGGATGCGACTACGCCAACGAGGGCCAGGACGAGACGCCGCCAGAAGACAGTGTAGCCGACGCCTGGGTTGCCGTATTGGGGGATATGGCTGGGAGGTTCGGTTAGTTGGATTGGGATAGGTTGGGAGGGGGAAGGGGCGACTTACGTATCGTCGTAGCTGTATGCAACGACTAGCAGGAAGGTGGCACCACCCATCATCCCTCCTGGGAGCAGAAGGGGCGGGAGATAGAGTCTCACCCAGATGATGATGAGGAGCACCACAGCCGTCACGGCAGATAATCCGTATGGGTTTCCGGGCCCATTCGCGGAGCCAATATACCATGTCAGAAGACCCAACACGCCACCGATCACCGTTCCGGTCAGCCTCGCGATCATGGAGAAGGTGAAATCTGCCATGTAGACAAGTAACCCCGTTTGCCCCATGATCAGCGCCCAAAGACCCTTCTCGCGGAAGTAGAAGCCCGCGCTATTGGGGATCGCGCTGGGGATGCCCAGGGCGATGGTGATGACGACCATACGTAGTCCGAATAGACCTTCATCGCAGGCGAACCAGTGATATGTTCCCAGGATGGCTCGGCTGAGGGGATGCCGCTGTCGAGTGCGATACCCACGCGTGGCGTGGAGCCGTTCTTGCGCGTTTGTCGTGATGTCGTCATTTACGCTATCACGGTCTGGGTCGTCTTGCGTCGGCTGAGCCCCTGGCGCTTTTACTTTCTTTTCAGAGGCCCAGGAAGCGGCGTATCGGAACCGAGTGGGCCAGTAGACGCGAACCTTTGATGATTCCTCGAAGACTTCGGTTACTCGGGCGAGAAGACTCTCGGTTTTCTGCAAGGAGTTGGAGATGAGCTCCTCAAAAACCATGGCGAACATGAGTGGCCTAAAGTGAGTGGGTTGGTCACTCATGCGGTTCTCTTGCTCCCTAATCAAAATCTCGCTGATATTGTTGATAAAGGTGAGTCGGGCTCGTCGCAAGTCCTCGAGGGCACCCTCACAGCATTGCTGCATCTGTTCGCGTTCGGCCTTGGACGGTCGTCGAAACCAGCGTCGGCAGTTCACCAGATGAATACATTCCCGGACTGCGTCCAGGCCTTTCACGCAGACATCAATTGCCGTAGAGCTGGTTTTTCGAAGCTCCCGGAGAACCTCATTGCGCAATGGGTTGTTGTCTGGGTTGCGGAATCCATGCAGCAGCTCCGCCAATTGCGAGAGTTGGTGTGCTCCGACCTCGCGCGTTCCCTTTTCGTCTTCATCATCTGGCTTCTCGTCTATAAACCTCCGAATAACATCGTCAGTCAAAGCTTCACCGGCAATTCGACCGGCTTGGAATTCCAAAAGTGACAGAATAGCTGTCAGGACATCTCTCAAGGGCCCCTGGAAGGCCGTGACATCCTCTGCGCCCCAGTAGCCAACGGAAAAGTCCAGAGGCAAGAAGGCCATCGCGGGGCCCATGCTTCGGTATTTCTGGATCACGAGTGCTGAGGTCATGCGTAGTTGGCCCGGGTCCCGCTGCTCCTCGTCCGCATCGACGGTTCTCACGGAGGTAACCAAGGGGGCTTGGAGGAGCTTGATGATATCCTCCATGCTATCCAAGACCACATGCGACGTCGATTGGGGAAAGAAAAGCACCGAACATGCCACGCCGATTCCCACACCGATCAATGCCGGTTTAACGAGCGTCAGGGGCAGGGTGCCGGAGAACGAGGGCAGAAGGGGGGTATAATTGAGAAAGAGGTCGGAGATAATGATACCAAAGATGGATGTGAAGGTAGCTTTGGGATTACTCGCCCGAAGACGCGCCTGATGGGTTAGTCTGCGCGCCGCAATTGCCAGGTGGATTGCTTACCATGAGATAAATGAAGGTGCAAAGGAGACAGAAGGTTACGGCAGTCACACGAGCATCTAACATGTACCCGTCGTAGACCATTATCTGAGCGATTTCGGATACGGAAAGGGTCGAGTTTTGTGCCTGCCCGGCAGCCAGCTGCTCCAGCGCGAGCAGTCTGGCCTGCGTTTCGGCCGCGGGTCTGGCCGCCAGAGCGGCCTTCATGGTGATGACGCCCCATGCCCAGGCCAGGAAGATACCGATTAAGAGAGTGAACGCCCCCAGGAGATATACGAGGAGGATGCCGGAGGGGGGGAGGAACATCAAAACGAGACTATCATCAGTTCAGTATGTCAAGCACAGTGCGCGTGGAATGGATGGGCGCACCCTGCAAAGAACGTGGCGGTGCCAATGCTATCCAGAGAGGGATGGATGAAGATCAACAAGCAGGCCACCCAGGCGGCGACCCAGCAGCGGAAGAAGATCTTGAGATCGCGCGCATTGAAATGGTTCAGGAAGGCGGGGATCTGGCGCTTCTTCGCCGTCGTCTCTTCCTTTGCGACGGGGGGAACCGAATCCGGATCGGACTCGGCCGGGTCCTGGGCAGGGATCCTGTCGGCCATGGCGATGGCTTACAGAATTCGCGTGGGCATACGGATGGGGGAAGGATGTAGGATGTAGGATCGGAAAAGCAACGACGCAAGGGATGCTGCGCTGCTGAGCACGGAGGAGCGAGGAATGCACGAATAGGAGGATGACAGGCAGGTCGTCGGCACAGGGCCCGATTAACCTTTTAACTGGCCCGCCGGCGCCCGAAGGAACGGGCCCAAGGAGGGCGAAGATTGCCCTGGAAGTTAACTAGATTGGAGGACCGTTCCACGGATGGGAGAGACAAGAGTCCACTCGCTGATGCCATCGCTGGAGTTCCTGCTGGAGACGGCTGGAGCCCGTCGCCCGGCCTGCCATGCATATTGCATCCTCGATCGATTGTGGGTAGTGCAGGGTCCATCGCGGGCATCGCGGGCATCGCGGGCATCGCGGGCATTGCGGGGGAAGAAGCGCCTGAGGGCGATGACGACGACAATTGAGGATTCTGATTTGATTCTTGATCGACGGCCGAGGCCGAGGCCGAGGAGCAGGCTAGCGCTGAGTCGCGGGGGGGCCGGCATCCACCGTATTATGCTGTCACTATCGCATCGCTAGTGCCGTGGGCTCGTGGAGGTGTCTTTGCTGCCATCAGGCCAAGAAGCAATCCTAATTTGATGGGTGTTGATGAGGGGGGAGCGCAAGAATGTGAGGAGGAGGAGGAGGAGGAAGAAGAAGAAGAAGAAGAAGTGACGGGACACCGTGACACAGTACCGTGGACAGCCCCGACCCAGACAGACCATGAGTTCTTTCTTCCATCAAGAACCCCTGTCCAGAGGAGGGTGGATACCATGGTTGCCCCCCGCCTCTAGTGAACTATACACAGTAAATCCATCCTCGATCGGTATTTCTCTAGTAACAAGATACCTACCGTACCTGAATCTAAAATCTAAGTAGCGCATCCCTTTCCTGACATATCAAATCCTTTCCAACAATTCTTCCCACTCATGTTCATTCGTCGAAAACGCTACGCTACGCTACTTTTGTCATGTCACAAAAGTATGGAACCCTTGGAGGGGGGTTGCATGTGCTGCGTGTGCTGCGGGTCTTTACTTGACCTTGCGGACATTTACTTAGGTAGGCAGGTACCTAGATATTGATATAACTACGTAGCATTTACTGACCGGACCGGTATACTTTAGTTGAATGATCAAGAAGAAGGATGGAGGAGAAGAACCGCGCGCATTTAGCCGCCATTGATTAGTGAGTGAACCCCGAAATGTACACAAAGCCTTTCGTTGCTGACAACGATGTATGTGGAAGTCTATCCCACTCTTTCTTTCCAAGACAAGACAGACACACAAGGGTTTACACCCCGATGCCGTTATCCAGCAAACTGCTCGAAGCCACGAAGCTGAACCCGCCAAATGGATCCGCACTCTCGCTCAGCCCGCCCGTCCGCAGACTGCCCGAGCGCGCGGCCGCGTAGTGCTCATCGAGGCTGTGCACGATCGGGCTCAGCGGCAAGCCGGTGAAATCCGCAGAGAAGTTCTCCGCCAGGGCCGGGTCCGTCACCACCGGGTTGATCGGGGGCGCGACCTCGCGACGCTCCAGCGCCTTCCAGTCGATCTTGCGGAAGAAGCGGTGGTTCTTGATCGTCTGCAGGTCCTTGGGCATGTGGTACCCCAGGCGCTTGGAGGGTTCCTTGCGCAGCAGCCGGATGAGCAGGTCCTTGGCGTCGGGGCCCAGGAAATATGGTAGCATGAGCTTCTGCTTCAGAATCTTCTCCTGCAGCTTGGCGTTGTTGTTCGCTTTGAAGGGCGGCGATCCCGTGAGGAGATCGTAGCCCAGCGCGCCCAGCGACCACCAGTCGCACGCTTTGCCATACGACTTGCCCTGGATGACTTCGGGTGCCATGTACTCAATGGTGCCGAGGGAGGAGTTGCAGCGGTCATCGTCATTGAGGGCAATCTTGCTGAGTCCAAAGTCCGTCAGCAGCAGGTGACCCTCGCTGTCCAGCAGACAGTTCTCTGGCTTCAGGTCGCGGTAGATGACTCCCACGTTCTGGTGAAGATGTTCGAGTGCCAGCACCATCTGGGCCATGTAGAACGCGGCCGCATCCTCGTCGAACATGCGCTCCAGAGCCAGATGGGTGAACAGCTCGCCGCCTTCCGCATACTCCAGGATCAGGTATAGCTTCTCGTGGTCCTGGAAGGCGTAGAAGAGTTTGACGACGAATGGGTGCCGGTTGACGCTCTCGAGGATCGTGCGCTCCGTCTTGGTCTGCTCCACGAGTTTCTTGTGGACGGTGAGCGACGCCTTGCGGAACTGCTTCTGCGCGTACAGCTTCCCAGTAAGCACGTGGCGCACCAGCAACACCGTCCCAAACGACCCCTTGCCCAGGCAGAGCAGCGGTTCAAAGTCATCGGTGGTCATCTTTCGGCACAGCTGGGTGCGTACATCCCGCACACTCGACGTGTTCTGCGAGGTTTCCTCGGCAGCCGCATCCGCGCTGACGTAGTCGTGCTCCAGGGGCACTTCGTAGCTGGTCAGAACTTCGGTCTGGTCACTGTCCGAACAAACACTGGCGTTGCTGGGGGTTTCGGAGCGGAGGCCGGACCGGGCTCCATTGCCAGACAGGTTCATCGAATCGAGCTGCAACTTCAGGGCGCTCACACAACAGTTTGTCGCCGGCTGAATCGACGGGCTGCCCCCATTCGCCCCGGCGCACGCTCGTGGCCGCGAGCTCGGTGCACGGGAACTGGCAGCCGACCTGTCCGAGTCCTCATCACCGGAGCCGCGCGGGGTAAATCCATGCACGGTGGAGATGGCCGGGGCGACTTCATGCACGGCATTCTTTTTCTTCTTCTTACGTCGCTCGGCTTTTGCCGCCAGCGGGTTCGCATTGAGCTCCGGCGCTGGAAAGGCGGTTCCTCCGTGGACCCCAGGACCCTTGATCATGGGAGCCTGCGTGCGCTGGGGACTGCGGGCACTCATGCGGAAGCCGGTGTCTTGGTGGTCGTGGAGGCTGACTTCCTTATACGAGTGCGACATGTCGGCCTGCGGGCTAAAAACGTCCCCGACCGAAATGTCATCCTGCCCGGTATTTGCCGAGGTATCCATGATGTCGTAGTCTTCCATTTGTCTCTCCCGGAGAGGATCGAGTACGGTACTGTACTATGCAGCGGTCGTTCGACGAGAATGGCGACAGCACGATGGGTAGGCCGAGGGCAGTCAGAAGCGCCTAGGCATCGACACCCGGGAGCACTCGTTCAGGCCTATCTGTGAATCTAAGGACGCACGGGAGATATTAGGTGTCAATTCCTCTCACGCCAACAGACAGATCCCGCGCAGGTGTCCACCGCCGACCGGGAATCTCGCGCAAGGGGCAGGGAGACTATCAACAACCCAACGTACACTGTGTGGCAAGCAATCCGAGATGGTCACCCACCCGGCAGGGAAAGCTACCAGGAAGCCCGAGGGAACCGTCGGGGATCGCGCCGAATTACCGTCCGCCCTTCTTCAGGACGGACCATGGACCCTTAGCCAGATCACCGTGTCGGAGACGACGGAGTGCTTCGACGACACGGCGTGAGAGCCAGTCGAGAGGGGAGAGGTATGAAGAGACAGCGAGTCCGGGTCGAGGGCCGTCAGCGAGCAAGCGCGGGGATTGGCAGAGCAGCCAGCGGAGGAGCGGATAGAAACGGAAGACGAAAGCGTGGGCGGCACAGACAGGCACATAGAGGAGTGGGACGGGGGGCGAGGAATCGAAGATGGGATGGATAGGTCCTCAGGGAGGTGGATCGAAGGCACAGCGAGGGAGCAGCCGGTGGGCGGGGGAAGGGGAGGTGAAAGAACCCTTTTGAGGGGAATCGGTGTTATTCGCGGCGATTGAGGCTGCCGCCCGAGTTGTTTTTTCGCCCCCCGCGGGCCAATCAGCGGAGCCCGGTGCTAAGCGACGCTAGCTCGATCAGGGTAGGGGGCCTCACGTGTGGCGGTCATTGGATGGCCGCCCCGGATGCCCCGATCGGGCAATCTCGAGGCATGCAGCGATCGGATCATCAGGTTTGGCATGGGCATGGGCAGTGAATGACGTGGTGACTGGGCACTACTACTCAGTAAGTACTGGGCAGCAGTGGGGGAAGTGTACATACTTGTGTACTATCTAAGTCAGTCTACAGTGGAGAGGGTACGGAGTAGAGCCCTAGTGCGACTTCAGTCGAACCACTATGTATCACTATCATGCATCTCTGCCCTCGAAGAACGCCTGGGACCGGGTCACTTCCACTCCCGATCCCTCCACAAACGCCAACGCGCTGGGCTTCTCGACCCGCACCGTCACCCGTTCGTTGCCAAACTCCACCGTCACAATCCGCGCCACAAACGTCGCCAGCGCCTCCACCGTCTGGAACGCCGTTGTCTCGACCCGCTAGACAAGCATGCTTCGTTAGCCACGTCTTCAGCAACAGCAGAGAAATACCAGGGTCCGCCTACCTCGGCCACCGCCCGTGTCATGGCCTGATACGTGTCCACCACCGTCGACCCCCACGGCAGCTGCCCGGGCCCCTTGAACTCCAGCGACACGATGACGGCCTGCTTTTCTACCCGCTCGTGCGAGTTCACCCCCAGGATGCAGTAGCACCGGATGCCATCGATCTGGAACTCCTCCTCCAGCACCACGGGGCACCGCTCCGACTTGGTCGGGTCTTCCAACACGGCCTCGGGTCCCTGGCGGTATCCCCACACCGTCACGCTCCGGTACTTGAGCCCTTCGTCCGCCCGGAGCAACGCCTTGGGGAGATGGACAGACACCTCGCATTGCCCGAAAACCCCGTCAATGGGAGAGGTCGATGAGGGGCTGAAGAGAGCCGCCTGGGCCTGGGCCTGGGCCTGGGCCTGCGAGCCCGCCGAACCACTGCTCCGCCGCTGGGTATTGTGCACGTGTGCCATCCGCCGCACCCCTGCGGCCGTCTCATCGAGCAGTCCCAGACCACAGTTGGCGACAATGCCCGCCGTCAATCGCACGTCCTGTCCAACGTCGCTGGCCATCATCTCGTCACGTCGACTGCCATCCACGCTGACGATGCGGTGGCTCGGGTTCTCGGGATGCTTGCCCATGTTGTGGATGTCCTCCTCGAGGCGACGGTACAGCTTGCCGTAGTCCAGGGAGAGCGAGACATCGTCGGCAATTGCGGCCGCCACGGCGGAGGAGTAGGAGAGCTTCAGCGATGCGGTGCAGGGCTGCGACTTGCCTGGTCGGTGCCACGGGTCTGGGGCGGCCGGCAGGGGCAGCTGGATGTTGCGCAGGCGCACGCTATCGAGCACCGCGGGGTGGGAGGGGATGTGGACGTTGACGCGTTCGTTGGCCATGGTGGCTGCGGGTGGGAGACGACGATGAAATCTGGGGAAGAATGCTAGAGCTGGAGCTGGAGCTGGAGCTGAGCTGAGCTGCTGGCCGTGGGGAGAGCTGGAAGCTACCAGAGATTGGGACGCCGTGACGTCAACTGCCAGAGCCCGAGGGTCAACGTTGGTTCGGGGCACCCCCAATTCCGATCAAAAGGCTAATCGCACCTCAGCGTGGACGGACGGGTGGGATGGGTCGTTTGAATGGGTTCCCTGGGATGAGGGATGAACCTATCTCGTCTTACACGATGAAGACGACCGCGGCGGGCTGAAATTTGCAGGCGACCGCATGCCAATGGCGGGGTCCGGCCTAGCGCGAGGAGCTCAAGCAGCTCAAGCAGCTCCCCGCGGAACCACCATCGCCGACACAGTACGGAGTGAGTACACACGACACACGACACACGACATGCACACCACCACGATACTACAGTTATGTGTCCCCTCCTTTCTACGGCGTACACGACAGAATCGGAAATTAGAGCCTTTCACGAACCATCCGTGGAAGATATTTAAGTTAATCCAATGTACATAACAGTCCGGTGGGGGGAAATGATCGACATCGTGAGATATTACGTGGCAAATGTCAAGAACCATCCACATCCGCAGGCTGCTTCGTTTGTGCAAGGGGTCAGCAGCCCTGACAAGAGATCATCGAAACTGTGGGATCCTCGGGGAACCTTCCGGTCGAGCCCGGGACCAGCGGGACTAGAGATCATGGTCACGTCAAGTAATCAAAGCAAGCACCTATGTCCTTCCGTTTTTCGTCTCATCTCCCTCCTCCTTGGCGACGCCCGCATAGTATTTTCTGCCGTATCCGATCCAGGAACCGAGTTCGGGTCGGGGAAATCGAACCATCCCTGGACGGCCATCAAATCACAGTAGAACGACAAAGAGAAAGCAACGCACAATGGGTATCCGCCATCCGCTGAGTGGAATACAACCGAACAACTCACGCCAACAGACTACCAGTACGCGCGGCGGTCATAAGGCATGTATTCGCCCCGAGGAGGGCTCCGAGGACGTCCGTAGGGCCTGGGGGGGGCGTATGGGTCCTCATAATGGCGCGGCGGCGGCGGCGCCCGGACATCGTACGGGTCTTCATAGGGGCGACGCGGAGGAGGGTAGTCTTCAATCCGGGGGCGGGGAGGAGTCCGGCGTCCATATCCATCCCGCTCATAGTATTCGCGGCGGACGGGGATGGGCGACCGTTCCCGGTAATGAGCCCGCGGACTGTAACCGCGCGGGGCTGGGAAGCGCCGGTCATATTCTTCTATGGGGGGGTAGCTCCGACGGGGAGACCGAGACCGGTAGGGATCCCGGATCGCACGTTCATCCGGTTGAGTCTGGATCTAAAACACTGTATAAGGGTCTCGTTCCGTTCAGGGTCAGGTGCCACAGGTCCTTACGTCTGCAATGCAAGTCACACGGGAGCCTTTGAACTCGCGGCCGTCGAGTTTCTCGATGGCTGTCTTCAGGTCATTCGCGGTTTCAAACTCAACGAACCTTGGATTCCGTGTTAATTAGGGCTGCCAGCCGTACCAGGAAATTTAGGAATTAACCCACCCTCTGCCAAGTTCACGGCCGGTTTCCGAGTAAACGACGTCCAGACCAGACTGACGGGCGAAGTCTTTCAGATCCTAGATAATCCCATGGTGTGAGTCCATTTCCAGGTGAAAGATTGGTATCCGGCATCTCCAGGCGGCAGTCAAGGAAAAGTAGAAAGGTGAAACACGGAAAGAGAGGCCCGAGAAGGAACCAAAGAGTACAAGGAAGTCCGGCGAGAGTATCCGTGGGACCGTGGGGCTTTCCATCCTGGGTAGGGTCGTCCAGCTTCGGTTCTCAGCTCTCGGAGCCGGGCTCGGCAATTGGAAGTAGCTGTTCAGCCTTCCTATCACCGTGGGTGGCCCGGAGGTGGTTTGTGACGACCCGTGCATCAAGAGGAGCCGGTCATAGTCGCCATGGTTCCCTTGGGCTGCGGAATGTGGAGACATGCAGAGAGAGAGAGAGGAGATACAAGGAAACGGAAGAGACAATCAAGTAACATATATTGGCCGAGCTGCGAGGCGTCCGGTGGATCCTGAGGAAAGGGGACTTGGGCTGCTAACCTGCCAACTTGTTTCCGGGAGTCCAGAAACCAACATGCGAAAGATCGTGCGACGGGGCCGAGGCATGTTAGGACGATCCATTGGGCCAGGGAAGTTCTCCTTACGGCGGGGCCCACGGGCAAATTGCACCGTGAGACGTTCGCCTTTGAAGTCGCTACCATCTGTACGGAAATTGAGTCAATGGGGAAGCCCTCGAATCACCACTGATGTTAATACATACGGAAGGCTAGAGGATAACCATGTTAGCACGGTGCCACATCTCGACGCAGTGCGAGTCGGTGGGGGGTCTTACCGGGAACAACATCTCTGGCATCCATGGCATCTTCGTATTCGATGAAGCCGAAGCCATTCATAAGCTTGATCTCCGTGATCTTTCCAGACCCATGGGTACTGAAATGTTCCTCGATATCCTGCTTAGTCACTGTAAAAAAGAACTCGATGGCGCCCATACGGGCGCCGTGAGTAAAGGTCAGCTTATTGCGAATGACTCTAAATGGACGAACAACCGAGACCACTTGATTCCGACGCTGCCAACCCGGTATCCGGAAACTGGAAATACCGTAGCACAACAAAGGGGGGAAGAACAAAGGCAAGGAAAGTCCGCTCCCAAAGCCCCCGGATCAGAGGAGCACCAGTTACCGGTGCCACGGAAGGTATCTTGGTTACTTAGGGGGAGTCAATCCAGACGCATGGCGATCCAGCGGAGCTTCCTGTTCACAGTGGCGCAGATGGACGGGACAAACAAGGCAAAATTCGAATCGGGTTGAAGAGGGAAGAAGGAGACCTAAAAAGACTCGGTGAATGGCTGCATACCATTGCGGGGGAGATTCCCGAGATAGAGTCGGGTGGACGAGACTTCGGTCATGGCTGGTAGATGGTGATGATAGAAGCAAGCAGGCACAACGATCGAGAATGCGTCCAATCGGGCAATGAACTATTAAACACTTCTGGCCTCGGGGAAAGCGACCTAGTCACGGATATCCAGCGCAACAACGGTGCGGCGACCGATGGGAATGGGCCTCAAAGATCAAATGGGTCGAGTTCCTGGGGAGGTGGACGAGAGTGGTAGTCGCGACGGTTCCTGGCGTCCGGAATGCGAGACCATAGAACGGTTCCAGAAGGTAACGGTGGGCCTGGCGGATGGGGGAGGTGGGAGAGATTGGTACGCTGGACGTAGCCCGAGCTCACAGGGGAGTAGCCGGGACTCTCGCGCACAACCGGGATCAAAGGAACAGGAGCGAGGAGGGAGCGCGATGGGAGTTAATAAGGCGGACGAGGGCGCGGGAAGGAGGAAGAGGAGGCGAGGGAAGAAGAGGAAGAGGAGAGGAGAGGATGGAGCGAGCAGCAGCAAGCAGCAGCAACAGGCGGGCAAAGCAAGCGAGAGCGCGAAAGAGGAGACGGAGGGCGGAGGGAGGCTGACCGCCAGGCAAAATGGCAAACGAGTGGCCGTGGATGCGTTCTGGCGGTGGAGGGCATCCAATGACAACGCGGGGCCCGCGACCAGAATCGCCTCACTTTTGGTGGTCGGCGGGATCCACGTGGCCCCGCCCGCCCTGTCTCGACGCCGTCCAGTACGATCCAGCGTCTCTACACCTACTCGTTCAGTAATACGGAGTAGTAGTCAGTACTACTCAGTACACCTCCCCAGGACTCGCAGCTATAAAGTGAAAGTCACCCGCCTCGCCTCAGGGGGCAGTGGCGAGTCCTCTCCCTCATGCGTCTCCCTCCTCGATTCGCCCCGAGTGGATCCCCGTGGTTGAGCAGCACAGCAACCTCCCTATCCGGCCCCGGTATAACCCTGCGGTGGGTTCCTGGTGAGGCTGAACCGGAACAGGCCACCCGGCCAGCAGCGCTGGAGAGCTGAAGAGAACCGCTGTTCCCTGCCCGCTTTCCTAAAATAACCTCGCCTGGATCGCCCCAATTGAAGTAGGAAGTTCCGACGGGGTTACCCATGGAGGCATACCAGAGCTGGCCATTGACACGGCAGTTCTGTCAAGGGTGTCATCGATGGACCCGGGGGGGGGGCATGTCTGACATGAATCATGGGGGAATAGGGTCTGATATATATTATATAGATATAGATATGAAATATTGGATCCCCTGACTTTGCCGCGGACCGAGTCAGGCGACTAGTGTTTCATTCTGCCGGGGAAAGCATAATCAAGAAGGGGTAGATACTAGTACTAGAGAGTAGTTAGTCGGAGGGAGCACGGAGTACGGAGTACTTAATTAAGTATGACTACTAGCATGCATGAGCCTGAAGAACTCCACTGGCTCGCTCACGAACCCTCGATCCGGACAGAAACCAGCCAGTTGCATTGTCAGCATATCCCGGGTTGCATGTGTCACATTTATATAATACGCGGTACGGGGTACAACATCACTCCCAGTACTTAGGTATGTAGGTCCGACTCCAGAAGGACAGTCGTAGTCCTAGTACTACAGAAGCATCCATCTTCCCCCACCTCCGAACCGGGGATGGCCGGGGGAGACCCGCCAGCCGCTAACCTGGGCGGGGTCTAGTCGCTCTCTCGCTCTCGTGCCTGCCAAGGACCGTCCAAGGAGTACCTATTATTCAACTGGTATGAGAATCTTGTGTTGAAACTTTTCCCCGTGTAGGCATACCGCCTTCTAGATGGGCTCCCAATCGAAATATATATGTACATGATCCCATCCCGGCTCAACCAGGTGCTTTTATACAATCCCGAATGATACCCGAATCCCAAGAGCAGGCTTGCCTGCTTTAACCCGCCATCAAATATTAGTAGATAACAAAAATCATACAACATAGTCCACGATTCCGCCCAGTCTATGTCCCGGTGAAGAAAGGAAGACGAGGAACAATATCCCGATCTAGCAGCACTAAGTCATGAAGTATTTCGGGCCTTCGCCACCCTGAGGGGTCTGCCAGTTGATATCCTGGGTAGGCACCTTGATATCACAGGTCTTGCAGTGGATGCAGCTACAGGCCGTCAGCATAGGCGACGCCCAATGAGGGACGGAGGGCACTTACTTCTGAGCGTTGATCTGGAAACGGACGCCGTGCGGCTTGCTGGAGTCCTCCACATACTCGTAAACACCTGCAGGGCAGAAGCGGTTCTCAACTCCCTGGTATTTGGGCCAGGCAATGTCCGTGTGCTTATCCCAATCGGCCACCTGCAAGTGCACGGGCTGATCTTCTTCGTGGTTGGTGCCCGTCCGGCTGACGCTGGTGAGGATATCAAAGCTGATCACACCGTCCGGCTTAGGATACTCAATCTTGTTGTATTCAGACGCCGGCTTGGTGGCGGCAGCGTCGGTACCGTGGTGCTTGAGAGTCCATGGCGTGCGACCCTTGAGGACGTAGGCTTCAAGACCGGAGTACAGGATACCACCGAAAAGTCCAAGCGGGCCGCCGAAAGAAGGGCGCATGTTGCGCACTTCGTACAGCTCTTTCCAGATCGACGACTTCCGCAGCGCCTCCTCATAGTCAAACAGGAATACGGTGCCATCAGGGTTGCCTTGAATGGCCGAATATGCGGATTCGGCGGCGAGCATGGCCGACTTCATTGCCGAGTGCGTACCCTTGATCTTGGGGACGTTCAAGAACCCAGCACTGTCACCAATCAGTGCGCCTCCGGGGAAAGCGCATTTCGGGATCGATTGAAAGCCGCCTTCGTTGAGGGCCCTCGCGCCGTACGAGATGCACTTCCCGCCCTCTAGAACTTCCTTGTAAAGAGGGTGATGCTTGAGCTTTTGGAACTCGCCATAGGGTGATAGCCATGGGTTCGGGTAATCTAGACCGACCACCAAACCGATGCTGACCATGTTGTCGCCGAAATGGTACATCCAGGCTCCACCGTAGGTGTCCTTGGGAAGTGGGTAGCCCAAGGAATGCGTGATCTCTCCAGGCTTGAACTTGTCGGGCTGAATTTCCCAGATCTCCTTGATTCCAAGTCCGTAGGTCTGCGGCTGGCTGTCGCGCCGAAGTTCGTACTTGTTGATCACCTGCTTGGTTAGACTTCCATGACAACCCTCCGCAAGAAGGGTGACACGAGCGTGAAACTCCATTCCCCGTTCAAAGCTATCCTTGGCCTTGCCGTCCCGGCCAACACCCAAGTCATTGGTGGCCACTCCCAGCACCGAGCCGTCGGGCTTGTAAATTAGTTCACTGGCCGCAAATCCTGGGTACACCTCGACACCCAACTCCTCCGCTCTCTCACCCAACCATTTTGTGAGCTCGTTCAGACTGATGATGTAGTTACCATGGTTGTTCATTTGCGGCGGGGCGGGGATGGGGATTGACGAGTTCTGAGTCAAGAAGCGCATCTTGTCTTCCTTCGCGGGTGTTACGTTTTCAAAGCGGGAGGGGTTGTCCTCCGATAGCCAATCGGGCAAAAGCTCGTTCATTGCAGTCGGTTCCAGAACGTTACCGGAAAGAACATGTGCGCCCAGCTCGCCAGCCTTTTCCAACACGATGACGCGGAACTCCTCATTACCGGCTTCGTTTGCCAGTTGCTTCAGGCGGATGGCAGCAGCAAGACCGGCAGGGCCTAGTTGGGAGTAGGGGAACGTCGGTCAGCCATATGGTCCTCCTTGACTTGTGATTTCCCTGCGCGGGAGTAAACAGTCGGGCAAATCAAATCTGCTTACCACCACCAACAATGCAGACGTCCACCTCGTCCGACTCTCGGTCCATCTGCCTAGGGTCGAAGTTTCCATGTTCATCCGTAAATTTCCTGGACAGCGACTGAGAAAAGGCGCGGGTCTGAATCGGTGGGAAGAGAGAGGTGCGACGAACAGTCCTCCGGCCAGAGGCTGCAACGGAGCTATTGGAGATGCGTGCGGATGTTGTGAGGGGGGAGAGGGAGGCGGAGGCTCTCGAGAATTGTGAGGAAGAGGGTCGTAATTCGCGCCTCAAAAGAGGTAGGACAGCTCCTTTCGAAGCCATGGCGGAACTGAGGATGGGGGTGGAGGTCACACTGGCGTTTGTTTGTTGGGCTCCTATAGCTGGGACAACTGCATGGTAGGACGGGGCAGAAGGGGGGTGAGGAAGGGGGTATCAAGGGCGGAGCTAGCGAGGGCAGCGAGGAGGAAACAAGGAGCAGGATGACACGAGGAAGCAGGAACGACTTCACAACTTAAGCGTGACAGGCCCCTCTCCGTCACCGGCTTGGGGAAGACCAGAAATGAAGAGTGACTAATAATCGTGGGCGAAAAATTGGCGGTCGGCCTGAAGCAGCTGGCAGTACCCGAGGTTACGACAGCCAATGGGAAGGCGGGCGATGGAATCATCCTCGCGCTCGCCGCTCCGCCCGCAGGCCCGTCATCCCGTCGGGTGGGAAGTAGCCTCCTTCGTCGCGTTGCCGGCTATCGACGACCATACATAAGTACTAGTACTAGACTAGATATACGGAGGCCAGGTCATCGGGTAAATTCATGCCGCAGTCTTCCGTCCAAGCGAGCCCTGGAGGATGCGATCACCTGGTCAGGAGTAGCGAATCCTCCGAGGCTCTTACTTACGCGATCTTGACCGACACGACGAATATACTCGGAGTGGTGACGGCTTGCGACGGAGAAAGCCGACCTGACAGCGTAGAGTAGACTGTATACATAGATAGATTGTACAGTAGTACCAGTAGTACTACAGGCTATATGCAGGTTGATGCAGCACACCGGGGAACGTGACCGATGATCACATGAAGGCAAACTGGCACCGGAGATCTGATGACGACACCAGAGCGCTGCCCAGTCACCGTCGCCCATCCACGGAGTAATCTACGACGCTGACATCCATGTGATGCCATGGAATTTCCAAGGAAGCCAGGATACGCCTCATATCAACCCTGGGCCGCAACCCAGGAACATAGAGTCAGACCAGGCGGCAAACCGACCTTCACCACCAGGTCGGAGTCATGATGTCTGGTATTTGGCATACATACCACCGTGGCATGTGAAAACGACAAATTCAAAATTCCCCCCGAATCCGGGTGCAGAAGAGGACACCTGGCCGGATTACGTACACGCCACTCAGAAGGTGCCGCCGGACCCCATGTCGCAGGCGCAACGCGGGAGGGAGCGTGGCCCTTGGGGTGAGCTTGAATACGTACTTGTGATTTTAGATCGTACCCTGGCCGAGTCTATTTCTTTTAAAAGCACCCCAACAAGGGCGAGGCTACGATCGGAATTGGTGGATCGCAAATTGCCTGAGATCTGGGGTATTGGGAGGCGGCAAGCGACGCCAAATGAGAGGCGAGAACGCGGGCAGAGCAACCCCATGACGCGACCAAACGCGACCGGGATGAAATCCGTAATCCCTGACAGGTACACACGGATTAGCCCGGCGACTCATCACCTTTGCGCGTTAGGGGGCACAGAGCGACAGAGCGACTCTGACTCAAAGATGGGATCAACACCCACCCGCGCCCCCCTCCCCCATGGTTTTGTTTGTACTTTGTACACCATAGAATGCCGTGGAAGGAGAAGGAACGGCGTTTGTCGCTGTTGATGTTGTCGACTCTGTAGTCTGTACGCCGTGGGAAAAGCCGTTGGAAGGCCAACAAAATACAGCGCTGCGAAGCAGCAGCAGCAGCAGCAGCGGGCCAGCAGCGGGCGCGGAGGCAAAGGTTGGAAGAGCTGGATGGAGCCAGGCTGGAGGAAATTTTTGTTCAGTTAGCCAGCGCTAAAGCGGCGAGGCAGCAGACGGAAGGCGCGTTGAGAAGGGGCCGCCGAGAACAGCCAGGCGGCATGATTGGTAGACAGAGGAATGGATGGGCTCGCGGGTGGATCGGGCTATCAGTTGCAGGAGCGACGCGGACTGGACAGAGCAGTCTGAGCTGAGTGACTGCAACCACTGGGCGCACGGCGCTGGCCGGGAAAAAAAGAGTAAGGGGGCGACAGCCAACGAGAGCGAAAGCCCGGCGGTGGGGCTCCCAGACAATGGGTGCTGAATGGACCCGCCGATCAACAAACCAGAGATGACGGAAGGGCGCTTGCCGGGGGAGTTGGCCACCCAAGAGCCGCTAGTGGAGCGCTAACACGCAGCGAGCAGTGCGAGCGCAGCCAAACCCATGGGTGAAGGCGACCGGTCGTCGCTGCTTTTGCCGCCGCCGCCAGGCCCAGCCCCCCTGACGCCAGCAGCCCCGGGCGCAGTGAGTCAGCCTATATAAAGGCCCAACCTCCCACTTTCGTGTCGCTTTGGAATTTTTGATTCTGGTCTTGGCACCGCCCGGAAAGCCATACAGTCTTCTTCCCGCCCGCCATCCTTCCTCCCTCCCCCCCTACTCTCTCTCCACTCGTACGGACTGCGGAGATCTGCTGATTTAAGCCGTCTCTCTGCTACTGCTGCGCTTGCTGGTCGACTACCCCCGGGAAGAAGTTCTTAGGAAGCCAAGAAAAGAAAACGGGAAATTTTTTCTCTGTTTTCTTTTTTTTTTTCTCCACAGGTTCAGATTCAGTTACTGAAACAGGAAGGTTGCAGCCTCAGGTGTGCATCTTCGCCGCTCTCTCTTTCTCTTTCCAACGCAGATAGACATTCCCAATTTGACAGAAAAGCAAAACCCAAAAAAAGTTGTGTCATCTACCAAAACAACGTGCTTCCTCGCTGTTCACACTACACTCCCTTCACCTATCCTGCTCCGGTCCACTGCCTCCCCATAGTTGTCGTGAAAGCTGCTGCCCCTTGAGTCCCTCGCCTAGAAAACACTTCATTGTGCTTTTCTGGTTCCTCGTCGCTGTTCCTGTTGCCCCTCTTCCCAGTCTTGGTGGTTCCCTCCCTGGCTGTCGCACTTCTCTGCACTCTACCTTGGCCTGATTCCGTTCTCTATCCGGAACGGTTTCTTTGTTGGTTCCCAAGGCAGTGTTGCTGTAGGGGAGACATTGATTTGTCCATCTCCCGCAAAAGGGTACGTTGTTTTTCTGTCCGGTCCCGACCTTACATCCTCTCTCTTTCTTCATTCATCTCTCCGTCTTCGGGTCGGCGGGGGAGTTGGATCGCGCCGGATCGCTCTTCTCGATCCCTATCATCGCATCGTCTGTCTGCTTTTGACTGACCTTGGGCTCGTGGGTGCAGACTGCCATCTGAAAGCTTTTCTACTACCTCAGCATCGGCTGGTTTACGGCTCGAGTGTCACCTACTCTCGTCGCAATGGATTCTCTTACGACCCATCCTTCTACCGCGCAACAGGCCCGGGCCTTCACTTCCCCCGCCTCTCTGTCATTTCCCGGTGGTGCGGGTGACCTGACTCCACCTTCCGATAAAGACGGAAACATGGCTATGGCTCAGGGTGCGAACGGGGCTGTGAACGGTCAGCAGCAGGGAGGAAATGCCACTAATGGCAACGGGGTGGCGCCCGCAACCCCCGCTGCGACCCCTGGTGCTACGAACACGCCGGGAAGTGGCATCGTACCTACGTTGCAGTGAGTATACTCTTGCTGTCTACTTCTGGTTTACCAGATTGCTGAACAATGATCTCTCTTGGTGAAGAAACATTGTCGCTACCGTCAATCTTGACTGCCGTCTGGATTTGAAGACTATCGCGCTCCACGCAAGAAATGCGGAATACAACCCTAAGGTATTACTTTCCACACCTCCCTGAGCTTGTGATGTCAGGGCACAGTGTGGCTGAACTGGTTTTTCTTTTCAATAGCGTTTCGCGGCCGTGATCATGCGTATCCGAGAGCCGAAGACGACCGCTCTGATCTTCGCCTCCGGCAAGATGGTTGTTACTGGTGCCAAGTCGGAAGATGACTCCAAGCTGGCATCCAGAAAATACGCGCGTATCATCCAGAAGCTTGGTTTCAACGCCAAGTTCACGGATTTCAAGATCCAGAACATTGTTGGGTCTTGCGATATCAAGTTCCCCATCCGTCTGGAAGGTCTGGCCAGTCGCCATCACAACTTCAGTTCTTACGAACCCGAGTTGTTCCCTGGTCTTATCTACCGCATGATGAAGCCGAAGATTGTGCTTCTTATCTTCGTCAGTGGAAAGATTGTCCTCACCGGTGCTAAGGTCCGCGAGGAAATCTACCAGGCGTTCGAACTGATCTATCCTGTGCTTTCGGGTATGCATTGCTATCTTCACTTCTCACTCGAGGTGACCTTGCTAACCAATTGTAAAGATTTCCGTAAAGTCTAAAGGCCTCGTGCTGAACAGGAAGAGATCTCGACATCTCGCCCTCCCCACCTTCATCAACTTGTATTAACACTGGCTTCCCTCCCCTTGCACTGGCCCGCGAGGTTGTACTATGAACAGACAACACGCTTCAACCTAGCTCGGCTGATGCTTTTCTGTTTCCCCCTTTTTTTTTTCATCCCTCTCTTGATCATCACGATTTTCATGCTAGCATTTGTACGGCGTTTTAGCGATTTGGTTCCTGCTACCTTGCTGTTCTCTGTTCCAACAAACATCATCAAAGTGTCTCACCATCTTAGATAGTCGCACACCGCAGATTCAAGGGGGCGGTACTGTGCGCTGGTCGAATGGTTGCCTCCTTCTAATTCCTGGCTTTTTATGTTCTTTGCCTATTGGCAGTGGCCCTCGTGCAATGGCCTGGCCGACGCCGAGGTGGTTTGACCTCCGATTGTTTGATTTCCAGGGTCGGAGGGGTTAAGCAAAAAAAATCTCCTTTTACTGCTCTAGATCGTTACGTTTTGTTACGGAAGTGGATGAATACACCGAGAGAATGACGGAATGGCTGCTGCCCTCGTTGAACGGTGGCATAATCAAGAGTTTCCCTGCTTTAGTGGGTAGAAATGGACTTGAAGTATGCAATTTTGCCTGTTTTGAGTAGAACATAAGTAGAGTAGAACCGCATTGTGCATTGTTTTTGTAGTGTTCCGGCCTTGCATGGTTGACATCATACTGTTATGAGTATCCGACGCAAGTAAAGTAGTAGTATGTACGGGTCAGAAGTCTAGATATAGATATGTACATATATGCGCACCAGCACCGACCCATATCACAGCACACTGCTTCGCTGGGCCTTTTTCGTCTTCGCCAACTCTTCCATCAAGCGGATTCCCTTCGCTCCGGAACGACTTCCATCCTCTGTGCCGTCAAATTCGCTTGCAGGGACCGCAGCAGGCCAAGCCCACAGTTTCTGCAGCTCCGGCTCAAGCTTACCTTCCAGCGCATCAACAACCCTGTCGCCCAGCACAGGGAAGAACTTATACGCGTGACCACTGCCGCCCGTAGCGAGGAAGAGACCCGGGTGATCCGGGTGATAGGTAACGATGAAATCACCGTTGGGACTACAACTCATCAGTCACCCTCCACCATAAAAAAAAAAAGAACAGAGAGAGCATCGCATCGACTCACGTATCCGTATACCAGCAAACCCGACTCTGGACGAAGGGCCGGTCCGCAAAAGCCGGGATCAACTCCCGCAACGCCTCCCGGAACGCCTGTTCCCCCTCCGCCGGAATCGGAACCCCATTCTCCGGCAAACTCACCTCCATCTTCTCCCCCTTCTTGTGGCCCGGCACCGGCACCTCCACCGGGTTGACATACCCGTATGCATGCCGCGCAATCTTCAGCAGGTTATTCCGGGGCGGAATGATGAAGATCCCCGTCGCAAAGTTCAGGATCGTCGGCATATGTTCCAGACGCTTTTGCTCCTCGTCGGAGATGTGCATGTACGCTAGTGCCTGGCCCGTCGAGACCGTCCGACCTCGCAGATCGACCAGCTTCGCGGTCCATGCGCCCGTCGCGAGAACGACCAGGTCGGCTGTGAGAGAGGATCCATCTGCGAGGTTGACGCCGGTGACTCGTCCCGTGTTTGGTTCGGTGAGGAGGCTGCTCACTTCGCCTGTTTTGAATGCGACTTGGCCTTCCTCGTCGAGGCGTTGTTTGGCGTACCGCACGCCGGCCTCGGCGTCGGACCACCCCGAGCCCCAGTTCACATAGCCGCCGGCGACGTTCAGATCAACTCCGTATGCTGGGGCGACTCGCGCGACGTCGGACTTGGTGGGCAGGAGCTCGACGCTCTGGCCTGGGATTTGCTTCACGTTGTCGTAGCTTTTGGTGGCGTATTCGCGCGCGTTGGTGCTGCCCGGGGGGTAGACCAGGAGGAGGCCGTTCTGCGTGTAGCGGCCTTCTTGGCCCCAGGGGGTGTTGCGCCAGAGCTCCAGGGCGTCTGCGGCCAGCTTGGCGTACGTGGGTTGCGAGTAGTCGGCGCGCACGATGCGGGAGGTGTCGACGGAGGAGCCGTGCGGGTTGGGGATCGTGGGGGAGGATTCCAGCAGGGTGATCTGGGAGTTGGGGTGGCGGTGGGAGAGGGAGAGGGCCGTGGAGACTGGTTCAATGAGGGATTTGTGTTTATGGCGGGGGAAAGAAATCCGGGGAAGGGGTGCGATGCGGTGTGGTGTGTGACTTACGGCCGAAGACCCCTCCTCCGACAATGAGGATGTTGGGGGGGAGAGACATGGTGGATGGTGGATGGGGGAGAGAGGGTGTCGTCTCTCAATGGGGGGCGGTAGAAGAAGAGGAGTAAAGGAGAAAGGGCCCCAGATATAAGGTGCTGATGAGAAATAAAGTAATCTGGAGTATTTGATTATTGATAACAGTCGATATCGGCGAAGGACCGGAGCGATGGCCTGATAGCCTGATAGCCTGACACGCCGCGCCCTACCGCTCTTGGCGGCCCGTCGGCCATCTCCATCTTCTGCTTCACCCTCATCTCCAGCAGCTCAATGGACTGACCCCGCCGTCTCCGCACCCCACACTCTTCCTTCTGGACCTCCCCGGGCATCGAGTTCTCAGCATACAGCCCATGTAATACAACTGCATCGCATCCCACATCCATCCGACAGCCTCCGCAACCATGAGCGCACCTCGCGCCGGACGAGCCGCGCTGAAAAAGGCCAAGATGCCTGCTCGTGCACCAGCGCCAGCTCCCAAACCCGGACCCCGATTCCCCGTCGGCAATAGCACAGGGTCAGTATCACGCGCCATGCGATCAGTTTCTCGAGCCTGCATCAGCAAAGCACCGTGTCATCCTAATGCCCGCATTTACTCCGCATCATCCCCTCATCTCCAAAAATCATCGACCAAACCCCCACGCACATCCAATGGCAATTGAACTAACACTTTGCACACATCCAGACCCAAAACCCTCCCCAGACGCGCCAACCCCCTCCTCACCAATATCGCCAACATGCCTCCCACCCCCGAATCCACCACCACCATGTCTTCGCGAGTCATGACCATCCTCGGCGTCAGCGCCCTCTCTATCAGCACCTACATCGGCTACCTGTACGCCTCCTACCGCCACGAAGTGAAGCAATCCAAATCCCTCACCGTCCCGCACGATGTCTCCGACCGCTACAACCACACAGCAGGCACTTTCGACGCCGACGTCGCGATGTCCGAGCAACTGATGGGGATGGGATCAAAGCGTGCCGCGCTGGTCGAACGCGCGCACGGCAATGTGCTGGAGGTTAGTTGCGGCACGGGGCGGAATCTCCGATACTACGAGCTGGGGGAGCGGCGGGGGTTCGATACGCAGGGCCGGGTGGGTGTGCTGGGGTGTCGGTCTCTGACGTTGGTGGACTTGAGTCCGGAGATGGTGGAGATCACACGGGGGAAGTTCGAGAAACGGTTCCCGGAGCAGAAGGCGCGGGTGGAGTTTCGGGTGCAGGATGCCGCGGAGGTGTCGAGGCCAGGGTTCTCGGTGGATGGGAAGAAGCACGAGGGGTACTACGACAGTGTGGTGCAGACTATGGGGCTGTGTTCCCTGCCGGATCCGGTGAAGACATTGAAGCATCTGGGGACGGTGGTGGATCCGGAGAAGGGCGAGATCTTGTTGCTAGAGCATGGGAGGTCGTATTATGATTGGGTTAATAACATCTTGGATAATCTGGCCCCTGCGCATGCGGATAGGCATGGGTGTTGGTGGAATCGGGATATTGGGCAGATTGTGCGGGAAAGCGGGTTGGAGGTGGTCGAGGAGAAACGCTGGCACTTTGGCACGACGTGGAAGTATGTGCTGAGGCCGGCTAGGGTGGGAGTGGAGGTGCAAAAGTCATGACATGGTGGTGATTGTGTGTGCTATTGTAAAAGTAGATATTGGATGTATTTGTATGTGTACTACAGCAGGCTTTATAATAGCCTCGAAGAGTTGGAAGTCTGAAGCTTCCATCACCTGAAAAGCCGACAGCGTTCGATAAAATTAGTGCTGTTTCGTAGGGGGGATAGCGACGATGAGCGTAGACCAACGGAGTTGTCTCGCTAACAACCGGATCGATTTGATAGTTAGTTAGACGATCTTCTTTCGAGACACTGTGTAAGTCCTGCGTTGGTAAGCAAGCGCTGTCATAACTAACTAGTTAATTGACGCGGATGACAGTACTCTAGATAATCGAGCAGCGACCGATAGTTAGTTGAAATCAATTAGAGGTCATGTGCTGCGTTGGACATTCCCAGTTGTGGGGCCCTTCCCAGTTCTTAAACGGTTTAGCGCGCCTAATCAGGAAGGCGGTCATATTGAGAACTGGGAAGGCCTTCCCAGTTCCAAATGCAGTAAGGCCACTCCACCATATATGCTAATATTCTACTAAAAATTAGTGTAAATTCATAAAACCTCGTATCTCTGCTTTCGATTCCTATATACATACTTCGCATGTCACTTTCCTATATAAAAGACCTCAAAAATACTTGTTAGTGACACGGATTTAAATATAGAGTCAAGTCAGATGGCCGGAATATCTTTTACGTAGAGCCCTACACCATTCTCGCAGCGCGATTCCGTAACACCGGCGTTCACCTTGCCTCCACCACCATCCTCAATACCACTGCGGTTCTCGCCTTATCCTGTATATCAAACCACTGAGTAAGGGCCCACCCACATGGGGCCGGGCCCGATGTTGACCAATGGGAGCTTTTGATTTGTGCGAAAGCGGGTCTATTTTTTTGAAGTCGTTGATATGATTGGTTGGAAAGTAGGCTATTCACTTTTAGGAAGGCGCACGGTTCGACCCTGGTCCTCGTCACGTGAAAGATTCTGCCGGCATTTTGGAACTGGGCAACTCATGCCCAGTTCAGCACATGACCTCTATTATAAATGGTCCATGTTCAACTTGGCAGGCTGCCAAGTTTGGTTGCAAGCCTCAGGTATGGCCACCTGGTGTCCAGGGGGCCGTCGAGCCTTGGCATTTACGAGAGAGTTTCATGACTAAACCGAGCTTGGCACAGCTGATGCCTAAACCCGATGAATAAACAGCACCCCCTCTTTCCCTCACCTTCGTCTTTTGCTTCAACGCTTACATCTGCGCTAATTTCCATGGAAGAAGAGATCAAGAAATTGCAACGCCAGGTCGAGGAGGCAGAGCGACGCCAGAAAGCAGCGGAAGGACGAGAGGAAGAGGAACGGCGACGGCGAGAAGAAGCAGAATAATATCTTCAACAGAACGACCTATTTGGCCTCCTCAACGAGTGCCATCGCCGTCTGTCCCAGGCGATCCGCATCGAGACTAATGCGTCGCTGACAACCCAGGGTGAGGCCACCAATATCGTTAACCGCCGGTTCCCTAGCCAGATCTGCGCATGGCAGGCCTTTCCGCGGCTCCAGGAGGAGACTTGGGACTATCTTCTTAGGGATGACACCTTTTCCTCGCTGCGTCAGTTCTCCACCCGATCCCAGCTAGACTACGTGCAACGCAACATCCAGTCCATCTATTCAGAAGCCTCGCTCCGGACATTTCATCGGGACACAGTTGATAATTTTGTGGGCGAGATCCTCCAGGCGATCACACAGAGCGAATGTCTCCGACAGCAATTCAGCATTGAGGGACGGGTGATACTCGAGGACCGAGCAAGCATGGAGGACACCTTGTCGTCTCTGGCAGCAGAGATGGAGCAGATGGACGTGTGGGAGCCTGTGGTACCGCGGCGGTCCCAGGGGAGGCGAGGACGGCCCGGAAGAGGAGGTGCAGAGACGGCGACAGCGGCGGCACAGAACCGGGCGCCCTGACGGCGGCGGAATCGGCGGGCAGATCAGTTCTGCGTGCAGGTTGCGGCCGACGAGCGGCGAATCCCGGTCTATGCGGTAGAATTCAAGGCGCCGCACAAGGTCACACTGCCAGAGCTGACGGCGGGCCTACACGACATGGAGCCAGAACGTGACGTGATCGGCCGTGAGGGTGACACTTTTGAGTTTTACTCGAAGCACGGTACACAAATATACTCTTATATGCTGGATGTTGGCGTGCGACGTGGTTTTTTATGTACTGGAGAAGCATATGTCTTCCTCGACATTCCAGCCGACGATCCATCAATACTTCAATATCATCTGTGTGTTCCAAACCAAGATGTCTCTATTGATGGGGAGGGTGATCTGCGTCGGACTGCTGTTGGCCAGGTTCTCGCGTTCACCTTGAATGCTCTGTCCGTGGAGCTTCCATCCTACCAGTGGTATGAGAGGGCTGAAACACTGCCAACGTGGAGATCGAGTACATGGACGTGCTGCGAGACATACCGGAGTCATTGCGCAAGGACCCTCCCGCATCGAACTACCGATCGTCGTCGTGGAAAGCGGTGAAGCGGTCGCCGTACCTGACACGCTCGCGGGCGGGATGCCGGCCATCCGAGACAATGCCGGAGCACACATCGGAAGAGCACAGCAGCAGTGAGGATGGGCTAGGATCACCATCGCCGATGCCCACACCTGTGCCCCGTGGTCGAGGCAATGGCAGACGCGGCGGCAGAGCGGCAGGTCGAGCAGGCGGTCGGAGAGGGAAACAGGGTGATCGGCGAGATGTTGAGCGAGCAGCCCAACGGAGTACTCGATCTATTGCTCCATACCCATCGAGTGCTTCCACGCGCTCAGATCGCCAGTACTGCACCACCAAATGCATCTTTGGCCTGAGTGTCCGTGGCCCCCTAGACAAGCATTGTCCCAATGTGCACGAGCATGGAACAGGACGGCATTCGTTTGGCTCGCGCGAATTAATGCGACGACTGCGCGACCAGCTACGAGACGACCGGACGGCGGGCCTGAAGACCCTCCACATCCGCGGCCGGATCGGGTTCATGATCCAGGCTACACTACTATCGCATGGATATACAATGATCATCGAGGCGACGACAGAAGACCGGTGTCATCGGTTGCGGCAGGAGGCGAAGACTTACCAACATCTGCGTCCCCTCCAGGGACTCTGCATCCCTGTATACCTTGGCTACTTGCGACCGCCGCATCCATACTGGTATCATGGTGAACCCATGACCGAGATGTTGATCTTCAGCTGGGCAGGGATCCGCATCCAGCAAGCGAGAGTTGGACAGGATGAGCTGTTCATAGACCGTGAACGCAAGAAGCTGGTCGATGCGCTCCGAGCCCACGGCATTCAACACAACAACGTCGCATGGCGCAACCTGCTCTGGAATTCCGACCTGGGATCAGTCTTCATCATAGATTTTGAGTCTATATCTGCACTTCCCAGTCAGAGCATATCAGAGCGGCAACCGCTTTCTGTAGCATCTGGAAATTACCGGGCCGCATGTGTCACATGGAGTCCATCTGCCAAGCCGCAAGGCATGATTGCTTAAGGGCAAGTGTGAGTCTTTAAAGTAGAAGCGATCGGTTCCATATCTGCTAGTTAGAAATGCCGGATCTGGACACGGATAGACGGATCAGGCTGGGGAAGAGGGCCCTGTAGTACTCTGAATCTCTAATTACCTTTTTTTTCTTGGATACCAAGAGCAGAGAAAGCCGCTTTGAATACTTAATGTAGATACAGAGCTTCGACTTAGTCGGCCCTGAAAACATCTAGCTTTAAAATGGAATCTTCAACTGAAAGGGCTTCTCTGGCTTGTGTCTGCAGCCCCCGTATCTCAGTCGCTGTACCCTGCCTCAGGATCATAAACACTTGGTTAAGGATTTTTAGAGACATCCGGGCATCCATTTTCTGCCTTGTTTAACGCGGTCTTCCAGCGTTTATCGAAACTAGCTTCGAGTATACATACGCCAGGCTGCAATTTTCGCACGCATCGTTGACTGGGGTCAATCCAGGTTACTGTCACAAGACTTTACACTTCGAAAAAAAAAATTTTTCCTTTTTCCTTTTTCCTATGATTAACCTCTAGTTCTGTCAAAAAAAGTACAATAGAAACGCAAAATTACCGAAGGAACTCTGTTGCTGTCTACCGGGCGTGACTGACAGTATGATACAGGAATCAGATAACGCGGACATAAGCCAAATAGCAATCTTCCAGACCAGATCGGATGCGAGCGTGACGCCATGTCCTCCGCCAGGAGCCCAGTCTCCTAATTTCCCCTTCCTTCTGGATTTAGATCTGCAGTCTCTGCAGACGACAAGAAGGCTATCATTGCCCTCACCCTCTACCATCATCGTCCTTTGCAGGTACGACGTGCCTGTATTTCTTCTTCCAAGCGTAGGATAAGTCATATCGTAGAAAAATTCAGTATGATATCATGTTGCTGGTCATCCAACGGCTGCAGGTCCATAAGTGATCGTACCCAGGAAAGTGGGGGCGGTTCCTGCATGTGTTGGTCACGGTCCCAGGCAGCTTAATGATCCTGGGCGATGACCCGTGGATTCCAGACACACCTTATTTCACTACTGGGGATAATTTCAACTGAAAAGATCCTAGCGGAGATATTAATCCGTAGCCGAGCGCGCTAGCCAGATGTGGATCTAAGGAAGCTACCAGAATCGCTCCAGCACGGGCTGGGTCCTAAGGAAGGTTCTCCAGCCTGCGGTCCTGACTAGCCTGCGGTCCTCTCTATCCTGCGGTCCTCTCTAGCCCTCGATCAACATTAGACCGCGGTCCTACAAAGACTACTACATGTAAGGATCTGTATACGAAATCGTGACGCTACAGTTGGTGCCGGACGCACAGTAATAGACTGCAGTACTCTATTACCTCAGGCTTGATGTATAACAGGCTATTGTTCAATTTCAATCAGGCACAGGCAGCGTTGAATAGCGCAGAAGGCCGGAGAATAAGGATCTCGTAGGCAGAGGTGTGAAAGCAATCCCTAGTATTAAATAGACTGTTGCTTGCCATAAAGCCTGAATTAGGTCCATGGCTATTTTAAAATAGTCACAACTATTACGTCTCTAAGTACTGTACACCTGAATTCCATCTTGGTAATCTACGCCGGCATTTTCAGTACCCTGGCGTCGCTCAATTTGTAGGGTCTACGGGGGTCAATGGACCGGCTCATGGAGCAGGCGAAGCGAAGGGAGTTGCTTTTGTGGTGGCAAGCCTCGAACGATCGCCTGTGCATCCACATGGATTCCCACACTGTAGTGTTGGACGAAGGTGTTGATGCTGGCATGCTGCAACATGACGTTCTGAAGCTCGCTTGTCACGTCCGCGGGTAAATTGCGTCAATGCTAGCTAACGGGGTAAATTGGGGATAGACTCACGGCTGTCATTAAAAGCTTTGGCCGCACCGTAGCGCAGGCCGTATGGTTTGGTCACTTGCGCAAACCCTGTGATTTCGCCGGCTCGTTTCATCCGATAGCGGAGCGATCCGTCGGTCAGCTGTTCCTCGAGCGCAATCTGGAATCCATCGGCCTCTCGGATAGCATTGCAGAAAATGAACTGATCAAGGATCTCATCCCTTAGTTTTAACTCTAGCTGACCAAGCCCTTTTTGGATTTGCAAACTGTATAAATTTTCTGGACAGTCGACCGCCGGCCCGTTTGTAGCAAAACTCTTGAATCCTTGGATACGAAAGAGCATACCAAGGAGGAAAATGTGCGGACTGAGCACCAAAATAGGGTCGTAGATGATTTCTGGAATGAGGAAAGTATTCCTATGGTCTGCGGTCAGCCATCATCTCTTGCCTTAGGCATGAAGACATGAGGAAAGACAGGCAATCATTATCGGAGAGGTTGAGAGACTTACGGCTCTTTATCCCCCAAGAAGGGCTTGGTGAACTCCGGCGTCAGGTAGATGAAGAGGCTCGGTCTACCTCCATCCGGGTTACGAATCAAGGTCAACGAGAGGTGGCGATAGCGAAGGTTCAGAAGTGCCCCTGGACGGCTGCCAGTAATGGCTGCTAATTGGCAGAAGAGGAGCAATTGCATTCGGAGCCAACCGCAATCGAAAGTCGTCTCAGTAGTGGACAGAAGGACGCGGGCGAATTCGGCCACGTCCTCAATATACATAGTCGCCTTCGGTCGGCGCCCATGAAGAAGCTTTATCTCTGCAGCAACAATTGCTAGAACCTGAACCCTGTTAGTCGGTCACTAAGTTTTAAACCTATCAGTTCAGGGACCCGGCCGCCTACATCATTAATCTTAACAAGAGTATCTTTGCTGAAGCCATAGCCAACCTCTGCTTTATAAACCAAGTGCCACCATTTCCAGAAGGTCTGCAGTAAGCTTTTATATTTGATCCCCGGTGTTCGCCGTCCATCCTTGCCCCGTCGCTGCGCGTATCGCCAAGAGAAGAGAGCTTTCAAGAAGCGGACCGTCTCGGGCGTGTCGGATAGCCAGTAGAAGTATTTTGTTGGATCTTGACCAGAGCCCTTACAGAAACTATAAAGATAGAGTATGTCAGCAGAGCCTATAATCTTAAATATAGAATATAGCTCACCGACGCTAATATTACAGGGTCTTATCTAATTTGATCTGGGTCCTGGGACTGTAACGTATCTGACGAAGCTTGGAGATATCAAGATATACAGCCTCCCGGAGGAAGTGATCTGGTGACAGCTGCTCCTCCTCGTTACCTAAAAGTGAATTATTATCAGAGTCATTATTGTAGTAAATATGACTTTCCAGGTCAGGCTTGCTATCAGATCCGTTATCTGATGAATTGTCCGAAAAGATATCAGATACATCAGTGCTTGAATCACTCTCATCATGAAATAAGATAGATAAGGGTATATTCTCTACAGCGAATAATAGTAGATAAAAACCGCCGGGTGGGCAAGAGAATATCAGCGACTGAGAACGGTTGGAAAAGAACAAGGATGAATATGATTATGGACAGAAGGAAGCTTAGAATGTCTGGGACGTTGGAGATCGGACAACTCTGTGATGGATCCAGTAGTGTTAAGCAGTGCTGGGTAGAGAAATGAGACGGGGAAGGGAGCCCCTAATAAAGCGTGGCATAGGAGAATCATTAGGAACGCGCTGGATACTAAGGGAGCAATTTTCGGCTCCCTCAGCGTCCAACGTTGACCTCTGGAAGATGAGGTAGTAGGAAAGTGGGGGGAGCGTGCCTGGACAGCGGTACCATCACGAGTCGGCGGCAGCCAGGGACCGGGCAGGGTGAGCCCAATCAGACGCGGGTGTGGAAGAAAGATTCTGTCGGCTGTGTGGTTAAGGTGAGCTGACGCCAAGACCGTCGCCCGTTAGCAAGACGCAGAAAATGGCCTCGAAGGCCACGGTTTTCGGCCTCCTACTAACGGCATCATCGTTAATAGGAGTATAGATTGATTACTGGGGTACTTCTCAATGCAGTGACTTTATTTCTGTACTCCGACCGAGTAAATTGCTGTTGACATATACATCACGACACATGGTTGGAGGCATTTAAGCTTATTTATATCCATTTTATATAAAGACTACTGTTAGACTCAGATCCATATCTTTATTGCCTC
Source organism: Aspergillus ellipticus CBS 707.79 (assembly GCA_003184645.1). Lineage (NCBI taxonomy): Eukaryota > Fungi > Ascomycota > Eurotiomycetes > Eurotiales > Aspergillaceae > Aspergillus > Aspergillus ellipticus. Next base: position 164,568 of record KZ825813.1, on the reverse strand, counting down.
AAGATCCCGTCAGTCAGTACACATGAACACCAAATCAAGTACGCGCAATATGCTTGCTAGTGCTCACAACAAGCAATGATGTCTAACGTAAGACACCAAATCTCTACTTAGGTACCACCATGATGTCAACCCTCCATCACCCACCCTCGAACAACCCCCCCCCCCCCAAAAAACATCTGTAATTAATATACTGCCGTCGCGAGTGAGTCACCGCCAGCAAGGAACCGTAATGAGGTGTTTCAGCGGGTTATACAACATCCGATCCCAAAGCAAGACATGACTGAGGTGAGTCCCATCTGAAACAAAGCCCGAAATGATCCTCGGGGGCCCAGCGCAAGTGACCGAACCTTGACATCAGCCTCCCCAGTCCAATCATCGTCCGCCGATATACTCCGTACCAGGACGGAGTGACACTCCCAGACAAATGTTTCTCTACGCGCCGCATACAGTAGGATGGATGGATGGATGGATGTCTTTTGCACTCGACGTCCAACTCCGGCATTTGATCCGTCACGCGCGACTGAAACAGGAGGGGTTCGTACATCGGATGAATCACCTGGGCAACAATCCTAATCCCAGCCCTTGCTAACTATGGTACGGAGGAAAGAGGGGCTTGAGGGGGGAAGGGGAAGATCGAGATGAAGTCAAGATGGCGTTATGCACATGCGGGGTAGTTGATGTGCTGTGAGCTGTGCGTTGTTGTGCTGGGTTGGGGCTGGGCTGGGCTGGAGGGTCAGACCGTCAGTGAGTGAGTGAGTGAGTGAGTGAGTGAGTGAGTGGGAAGTATGTACATCCGATTCCCGCCCAGACAGGCCGATGGACACTAGTGCCTGCAAGTACTTTATGTACCTATGTACCTATGTACTATGTACGTGTGTAACTGATGTATGTGCCTACCTGTACCTGGGACCCTCGCAGGACACATCGCATAGACTTTGGGTAGTCTAATGTACCATGCCATCATCACCATCATCACCATCGAGGGGTCGGGGGGTCGGGGGTTAAATCTACCTTCGCCTCTCAGGGGGAGATTTATATGCAGGGTACAGGTATTGAGGATATATTGGTCCCTTGTTGGAGGTACACACATATGGGTAGGTAGGTAGGTAGGTAGGTAGCACCTACCCCCCGTACTTGCATTTATCTACAAATATCGATGTACGTGCACTGCAGGGTTCTAAGTTTAGCTAGTCCGATGGCAGTGGCAGCCTGGGAGAAGGAAGCAAAGTCACAGCGGAGTACCAGGGTTGAGGAGACCCTGGCTCAAGGAACGATCTCGATGACGCCAACCACCTACCACCTACTACTTACCTATCGAACGGAGGGTCCATTGTGTGATATTTATTTACTGCTGCAACTGCACACCAAGTGGGACGAAGACTGATCATATCTCTGGCCCCAGCTGCATGTATAATGGCAGACTGGGTTCTGAAGAGGTGGGATGATGACCATGCATGTACCCACTACCTACCTACATACCTATCTGCGGTGGTAGTACGGAGCTACTTATACAGCTGCAGATGCTGCCGCCATGGAGAGTGGAGATGGTATACATGTACAAACTACTTACAAAGAACTGACATTAAAGCATGTAAGTCTTGCCGCGTGTACTATCTACATATTGCATGCTATATTTGCATTGTCGAGACTGCAGGAACTCTGAGGATTACATCATGTTGACATGGTATCCGGTGGCTGAAGGATTGTTGCATATCGGCAATGTGTTCGAAGAACATGTTCTGGATTCTGGAAGGAAATATGAGGGAGGTGGGGGAGAGAGAGACATGTATGTTCGTCGGATTTCCCGTAATCCCTAGGCAACGATAGGTAGCTAGCAGGCAAGACAGGTATGAAGATAGTAGCTGGAATGATAGCGACGTGTGTCGTGGACTATGGTAGATACTCCATCGACAGGGCTACGTATTAGATCAGGAGGCGATGTATCACATCCCAGCAAGGGATCAACCTAATGCAACATGCACTGATTGGCTGGGGGAGAGTGGCAGGTGGAGACCGGTTCCAGGCAGGATGCAATATCCATTATCCATGAGCATGGGAAGCCAGGGCATGGGAGACTCCATCGCAGGGGACGGATCACCGTTCGGGATGGAGCACTCACTGCAGACCAGTCAGCTGTGGATGACAGCCTTGCCGCAGCAGCCATCGCAGGCTCAGCGCATCCATCCCGAGCTGGAGCTGGGAGTGGCGAGGCGCGTGGTTGTTTTTCCCTTTGTCCATTGCGCTGGTGTTAGCGCCGCCTCGATTCCATCCGATTGGGCCCAGTGCCAATCTTCTAGACGACCGGCATTGACCCCACTACCGCCTCGCTGATTCGCCCGAGGCCCCAAACGGCGACGCTAGGAACGATTGTCCTTGGAACCGCTTTGGGAGGTGGGGCGGGCCTCGGACTCGGATTCGCCGCGTTTTTGCCTGCCTCCATTTCCTCTCCGGGCTAGTGCAGAAGTCAGTCACTGGGAGGGCTAGCGCCGCCATCAACGCTATGCGCTAGCGTAGTAAGGCTCTGGTCGTTTCCCTTTCCCGTTCTTTTTTTTTACCCTTTTCGCTTTCCTGCTGGCCGGCCTTTCGCGTTGCTCACCCACGGCTCCCATGGCCAGCACACCCACTTGTCATGGACCCCGACCGAAGTAGAGTCACATCGAGCTAGGCTGCCGAGTTCCATGGAAGCATGAGGGCCATGATGTATCTACCCGTACATAGTAGATAGAAGTCGCCGCCGTTTCTCCGTCATGAGGGCTGATACTAGCTGGCTAGCCCCGACGGCCAGCAACCGCGACGGGCGTGTTCGAGGCTAGTCGCCCCTCGACAATCCCAAAAATGGTCCGATATTCATGGGATGTCGGTGAGAAATCAGACCAGCACGTCCCCGGCAGCGTAGCGGATTAGTCTGGGGGGGGGTAGAGGCCCTGACCGCGGGGGGAAGATGCTTC
>KZ825813.1:576-161574 GCA_003184645.1 Aspergillus ellipticus CBS 707.79 | reverse complement strand
GAGAAATCAGACCAGCACGTCCCCGGCAGCGTAGCAGGCTAAACTGGAGGGAGGTAGAGGCCCTGACCGCGGGGGGAAGATGCTTCTGCCAGGGCTTGTTTGTTTCTATCTATCAGAAAATTTCTGCGCAGCAACCAGGTCCAAGTGCTCTAGCTGCAGTGGCTACCCGATTCGCCGTCCTGGCTTGACTCCACGGTGCATACTCCATCATAAAGTCCATGCAGAACCTCAGTTGATCACGGCCACCCCGACCAATCATCGTCCGGGACGCCCATTCTGGTCGTCATAGACACATGGTTGGATCCACCGTACTTTTTGCCCCCTTCAGACTTTCAGTCCGTCGGCCGGCTTAGTTCGCTTCTCGCCCATCCGCCGCCCGGCCGTCCACCGCGCCCGGCCTGTGTCCACTGTCCAGTTGGTTGCCCGCCGCTCGACGACTGCCTGCCTGCCTGCCTGTTGCGAACACACAGACACCCTTTTGACCAGGGATGAAAGAAAGCGGTGTAGCCATGTACCTTTCTAGTCCCTTTAGCATCATAGCATGCTATATCGATGTGGGGGGGGGATAGAGAGAGGGGAGGATAAATCCCCAGAAAGGAACAACCTCGGGAAAATAAATCTGCATTTTTCCTGCATATTCCTTTTTTTTTTTTTTTTTTTTCACTTTTTTTTTAGACTTTTCCCTCGGGTTTCTTGGGAAGGGATGGGCGAGTTTCCTTCGCGGCATTCCTGGAAACCCCAATAAAACACTCCAGTGGGTGACGGGCCAATAATCGCCACCGTAAAACACCCACCCGTTTGGCCATTTTAATTTTCAGCCGGCGACGACAATCGCGGGTGGAACTGGAAACACCCACAACAAACGGATTCCTGAGGCTTCGGGGGTGTTATTATTATTTCCATTACTATTACCATTACGCAGGGCCGCGAGAACGAGTCCATTCAGTTGTTTCTTCCGACGGGCGGGTGGTCCCTCACTGGCCAACGATCGCTCCGGTGATTATTCCATTCCCATTCCCTCGTCGTTCCATCTTCCCTCCCCATCCGTCCTTTCGCCCTCCCGTGCAGCCGGTCGGCATCTCCCTCCCTCCTTGCCCTCGACGACTATCAGCATCACCGCCGCCCATCCCTCCCTCCCTACTCCCATCCCATTCCATCCATCCCCCCTACCCAACCCTACCCTTCCCTTCCCATACCCATACCCATACTTCCACTTCCTGTAACACTTACACTTCCTCCCCCCCCTTCCCCCCTCCCCCATTCTCATCTCCTTTTACTCTTGTCATCTTTCCGTGTGTGTTATTAGACTCTATTGCCTTACTCCTAGTTCTACTTGTTCCTGTTCCATACTGTATTGTCTTTGCTCGTGTTTTGTGTGGTTTATCAGTACTATACTACTACTACTTCCATTATCGCCTATCGTTCTCCTATTCCTCTGTACCCTACCTTGAACCATCTACCATTCCTTCTGTCCGCCTCTCCAACCATGCCTTATAATACCCGTCGCAAGTCACTCTCGCTTCCTTCTCTGGGTATTCACGTCCCCAACACATCCCGCCGCTCTCCGTCCACGAAACCGACTCACGCGACCAACGACCAACTCCCTCCCTCGAAGAAGGTCAAGAGGTCGCATGACTCGGGCAAGTCGCTATCGCCAGAGCCCTCCCCCTCCGCCACCGCGCGCGCCTCCGCTGGCAAGGAACACTCCGCTTCTACTCTACGTCAGAGCGGGCGACGCGCCGCTTTGGAGCATACGCCACCGCCATCCCCCACGGACGCTACTATCGCGCCCAAGATCGACACGGAGGGGATCAGCGACGACATCGTGGTTGGTGTGATCGAGCAGTTGGAGAGCACGGGGAATCGACCTCACCTGGTTAAGGAGTTGGCCGCCGTTCTCGTCGCCCTGAACGAGAATGTCGCAAAGTACGTCCCATCTCCCACTTCCCCCTCTATGCAGCCAGTGATGCTAACGTGCAATCTTTCTATTTAGCTCCGCGAACCCTGCAGCTCTTCTATCTTCCCGGTTAAGTGCCTACATGAAGCGCCCCTGGACGGCTCTGGCGCCCTGCCCTATCGCGAAAGAACTCATCCCAACCCACCCACGCAAGGTCTACTACTACCTGACGACGCTACCTCGCCAACCTCTACCCGAGAACTCCGACGATGTTGTCATCCCAGGCGTGGAAGGAAAGGATGTCACTCCTAGCGTCTCCAGCGCCGACCTCGATGAGGAAGACGCGTTGGCGCGGGAGCGGTCGCGCATGAGTCCCAGTCCGGAGGTGGACTTGTCCTCCCCCGATTTTGAGGAAGAGAACATTGATCTGGACGGTCGCACGGGCCCCGGTGGCGCTTCGAGAGCCAGTACTGACTTCGCCGACCATCACCACGCGCGCCTGTTGCACTCCAATCGCGCCGCCTCCCCACCTTTGGAAGGCGACGAGAAGGAATTCACTCAAACTGCCAGTGCTGTTCGCGAGCGGGCCTCGGAGCAAAAAGGGAGCCAGCCCCAGAGTTTCGGCGCTGGCTTCTCTGCTCTTTCCGCGGGCCTCAGCGACTTGCATGATGGCACGATGAGCATTGCCGACTCCGTCGTCGACGACAGTCCTCTTTCCCTCAGTGGTGACAGGATGTCCGACGAGCAGGATGGCGATTATTTCTCCCACAGCGGCTACCAAGAGCTCTCCCCCCTGCGGAACCATTTCCAGCAGCAGGATCTCGATGAGGCCGCCGTCGCCACCCTCTTCGGCACATCCCCCTCTCCCTCTCTCACATCTGTGGCCTCATCGATCTCGTCTGGCACGAGCGTGGCTTCGGATGACGAGTTGGATGGCGAGACAGAGACCGAGACCCCGCAGATTAGCCTCCCGGAGGATCCTACGGTACCCCCTGTCTCTGCCCTCAAACGTTCCCTCGACATGCTGAACAGTGGCCTCCCTGATCTGGACATGAAAATGTCCGACTTCACCGAGCAGGATGACAAACTGGCCCTCGGAGCCAGCGCTTTCTCCAACCAGGATGTCGAGATGGCCTTCGACTCTTGGAGAGAGCTGCAGAGTCCCGAGACAGTGGACGTCCACGAGCTTGACGAGATGTTCGGAGAAATCTGAACATGATCGGCGCGGCGCCGCTGTTCTTTGAAGCGATAGACTAGAGGCGTTCGGGACTGGTGTTTTTGCCCAAGAGGCCTCGACTTTTATCATTCGAAACTTCCTACCGAAGGACTCCTTCCATCTCCACTCCCGCTGTGGCTGGTTCGACTGGACCGGCCGTTCACCTTCACCACCACCACGATACTCCGTTTGACCTAATCTGTACAGTTTCTATCCGTTTAATGCCTGTTTTGCGACCTTTGATCCACCTTATTCCGTGCTTGACACCGCTCTTCTCCGACACGGCCTGCGCGCCTGTCACCAACAACCTGTACATATATACTTTACGTGCCTTCCCTCTGACACTTTTGATTTCTAATATCCCCTGGCTGGCTGTGATGTTCTGATTGATCGTTTTCCCGGGAGGGGGTTTTATTATTTCGGCAGCTCCTCCCGAATTGGCATGGCGAGATGGGAGACCGACGACGCAGTTGATGACGAGAATGGCTGAAGGGAAAAGAAAAAAAAGGAAGAAAGAAAATCGGGTTTATGCTTGATGTCTGACTATGTATGCTTAGCTTAGCGCCTGTGGCCTTGAATCCAAAAAGTCCCGCAAGGGTTTGATCTGAAGATATGATTTGGTCCTATCCTCCGTAAACATCCTACCGTAAAACCCGCACTTTAAACCTATCTCTTTCACCAAAGAAGCCGCGCGACCGTCTCTGATGTAATATCTAAGTATAAGTATAATTCCAACGTCAGGATCTGACATCTGCTACCCCAACGCGAACGCGAATGCACGGCCTCCCGTGCCTAGGTACCCCAGAGGATTGTCCGTCCGTCCCTCGCATCAGTGCGGAGTGCGTGCATCGCATCAAGATGAATCCGATGCCGGGCGGGGGATGATGCTGACGACCACGCGAGTTCGCCACACATTGTCTTGTGTGGTGGTGGCGGATGTGCCTGAACAAGATCGGAAAAAAGATGATGATGATGATGATGATGATATCAGCCCGAGAAAAGAATCGGGGGTTGGGCTAGACTGGTCGGTCGGACTACTTGCAGTAAAGTAAGTAGGCTGGCTGGGCCCTTCGAACCAGCCCTTTGGCTAACAATGGCTAATGGCTACTGGCTACTGGCTACTGGCTACTGGCGGAGTACGGAAAAGTCGATTTCTATTGGTTTTCGCCTTGTTGCCTGGTTTGGGGTCGCATTCTTGCTGCAGGGCTGACGGGCGGTGACTGGAATGTGGTACGCTTTGAGCGGGGGATGGAAGGGGAGGGGGGATGGATTTGGGGGTTGGGGTTTGGTTTGATTCTGTGCGTGATGGGGAATGAACATGGGGAGGAGAGATGAGAGCACTGAGCAGAGGGGGGTTCAGGGGTAAGTGTGATGGGGGGTTTTGGGGTAAAGGGGTTGGTTACATACCTACCGTACACTTGGGGGTTGGTACGGAAGGGTGTAACCGACTTAGGTTGGGTGGGAGTACTTAGTTAACTAGTTAGTTAGTTAACTATATAAATAATAGTTAAGTACTGTATTGCAGGTCCCGAAGCAGAGCACGCCTGGGGGATATGATTTCAGCTACACTGCAGCAATCCTCAGTACTTATAAAGAATTCTCCAATAAAAAACTGGAGTCCTGTTTGTTATTAATATAGGTTATAATGTAAATATAAAAATATTTATTTTACTAATCTAATAAACTGGATATCTTACTATAAAGTAAATAACAGGTTAATTTTATGTGATAGAACAGGCTGGTCTACAGCAGTCAGAGGCATTGGGATGACGTATTGATGAGATGGTTAATAAAGTCGTGAGGTTATCGATAGAGGGTCCCGAGTACCCCGCTCAGTATATAATAGTAAGTCTTATTAATCTACTACTAATTCTCTAAGAATCAGTCTATTCTATAAATATAAGTTATCTTTATTTATTCTATTATAAATTAATAGTATTTTATAATTAATTTTTTATCTAGTTAATAGATAATCTATTTTTATAAGTAGATTCTATTATATTCTGATCTTTCTTTTTTAACTATCTAAAGAAGATACTATCTTTTAAAAATAATCCTAAATTTAGAATAATTTATAAATAAATTAATTTTAAATAATTTTCTATTATTATTTTTACTGTTAAAAAAATATAATTATTTTAAAATTATATCTATTAATTTAAAAAAGCTCATAATTTAAAATAAAAAATTATTAATCAAATTTTTTTAATTATTCTCTAGATTATTCTCGGAATAAGATAAAAATAAATTTAAATTTAATAATGTTTTTTATTTTATTTTATATTTTAATTTTCAGAAATATTAGAAATAGATTATTAATTTAAAATATTTTTTAAAATATATACTATAACAAAATAAAAAATAATTATTATTATTATATATATAAATTAATTTCATAAATAATAATAATATTAATATACTAGTAAAAAGATTCTAAAAAAAAATAAAATCTTAAGATTTTATAATCTAAATTTATTAATAAAATTTTAATCTTATTAGAAATATTATTATATTATAATTAAATATTATGATATAATTAAAATATATTTATTAATAATATAATTAAGATTTATAGAAATTTTATATTTATTTTAATATATTAAAATAATATTTTTTTTATTAAAAAAAAGAAATAAATTTTATTTTATTTTATTAAATTATTTTCTAATCTTAATTAATATATCTATAAATATATTCTTTATTTTTTTTAATAATAAAATAATATAATTATACTAGTTATATATTATTATAAACTCTAGAATAATTAGAAATAAAATAATATTTTTTTTAAAAAATTATTTTTTAAATAATTAAATAAAAATTATTATTAAATTAGTCTTAAAATCTTATTAAAAAATTTTTTATTATAATATTTTATTGTTAATAATAATAATTATTTTATAAATTAATACTTCTGAAAAAGTTAAAAAATTTAATTAAGAAAAATATTTTAATATTCTATTAATTAAAAAAAAATATAAAAATTAAAATAATTTTTATAATTTTAAATTTTTTTATCTGAAGTAGAGATTATATATTATTTTTATATTTTTATTTATATTTTTATATTTTTATTTATATTTAGAATAATTTTAAAATCTTTAAAATCAATATTAATAATTAGAGTTTTACTTTTATTTATAAAATATAAAAAAGTTTTATTAATCTTAAATTTAATAAAGTATTTTTATATAATTTAATTTATTTTTTATTAAAAATAAAAATAAAAATAAAAATAAAAATATTATAAAAATATATTAATAAAAATATTTATTTAAAATATATTTAACTATCTAAAAATTCTGTAAATATTTTTATTTTATTTATATTTAAAAAAAATAATTTATATTTTTATATAAATTATTAAAAATTATTAAAAATTATTTTTTATTCTAAAAATATTAGACTAGATACCTGGAGTTAAATATGTTTTTAAAATTAATATTAAAAATATATATTATTATATTTATATTAAAAAAAATTAATAAAAAATCATTTTTTATATCTGATATAATCATTTTGAATATATTACTATATTATTTAAATTAATTAATATTTTTATTATATTCTAGAATTATATATATATAATATTATAAAAATTTTTAAAAAATTTTATATTATATATTTTAGTAATATTTTTATTTTTTTATTAGATTAAGATTCTTATATTTAATATGTTTATTAAATACTAGAAAAATTTTAAATAATTTAATTTATATTAAATTTTTTAAATATTTTTTTACTAATTTTAAATTAAAAGTTTTAATTATATTATTAATATTAATAATATATTTATAAATTTTTAACATTTTTATATAATTTTATTTCTTATTTTCTTATTCTATAGAGTAATTAATAAATAAAAATTAAATATATTTTAACTGAAATTTAATAAAAAAATAATATTTTATTAATTTATTTTAATTTTGTAAAATTCTGCTATTTTAACACTAAATTTTTTAAAAAAAATATAAATAAGATTCTATTTTAATTTAATATAAAAAATATATTTTATTTAATTATTTTTTAGTTTTATAAGTTTTCTGATATTAAACTAAATTATAATATTTTAGACTAAGAATGTTTTATTATTATTTATTTTTTTTCTCTTATTAATGCAACGTGATTGCCAGTATCAGGGCGCGTTGGTTATACAAGTTCAATCACAGCAATATGCGGGAAATTGTCGGCGAGCTGTCTTGTATGTGGCCTGTTTACTATAGGCTCTTGCCCTAAAAAGTCTAGCTCTTTGAGACCGTGATAGATGATAGGCCGAAGAATTTCAGCAATGCGTAGCTTGACGCGCGCCGTATGTCTCGTCCTACTAGCAACACCTTATCACCAGCACTTGGAATTCCAGTTCCTAAACAGTAGCACGGTGGGGGAGTATATAGACCAAATCTTGGTAATTTTTCGACAAATTTTCAACAAATACTTGACTAAGTTCGACGGGTGTGGCCTTGCATTCAAACTAGTGTGCTATATTTCCCCGCACAAGCCGGGGATTGGCACGGAAGCCGCGACAAGGCTGTAGGCAACAGCTTTCCTCCAGCTCATAAAGTATATGAATCTCTTATACCCCTGGCTATTAGATAGTAATATTATAGATCCTACTAAATATAAGAGGTTAAGTAGTCTGATATCTATCTTAAATATCTTAGATTTCCTGTGTTGATATTTTCTTAAAAAAATTAATAATTTTATAATACTTTCTGCATGGTTGCTTTAGTACTTTTACTAAAATAATAAGATAGCTTTTCTAACTATAGAAAATACTATAAAAATATTGTATAATATATCAGAAATAATTCAGTACTATAATAATATAAAGTTAAATAAAATAAAATATATTATTTATACTGTTTTCTTACTAATAAATAATTATTTATTTTTAAATTTAACAGGAGTAGAATAACAGTTAACCTATCTTAATTTTTTTTAAAGGTTTTAATAATTAAACCTTTATAATACTTGCTTGATAATAATTATTTCTATAGTTAGTTTAGACTTTTCCTGGATAGTAATTATAAGTAGCAGTATATAATTAGATTTACTCTTTAAAATTAAGAAGTATAATAATTTTAATAATCTAGTATTCTATTATCTTACTGATAAATATTTTATAACTACTGCTGTTAGAGCTGATCTATAATACTCTTTTTAAATAGAGCTCAGTGTGATAGAATAGCCTAGCTATCATGGTAACAGCCCTCGGGATGACGTATTGTGGTGGTAATGGAAGTCGTGAGGTCATTGATAGCGGTTCTACACCCTCTTGATACCTAAAAGGTGCCGATTCCTTTGCAGGAGACTACTGATCCCTCAAGGATCAGTCTATTTCGTGGATATAGGCTACCTTTGTCATTATTAGACGAATCCATTGCGTTTAGTGGTTGATTCCTTACCTAGTCGACAGGCTTTCTACCCTGACAAGTAGATCCTATCACACTCAGCCTACAAGATGATATGCAGACAACAGAAATATACCAGGAAGAGGCTTATTAATAAAGTAATAATAGCTATAACCTGTAAGTATTACAGCAAGGCTATAGTAAGTCAATATCAAGCTGCTATAAATAGAGGTGTTACTATCTCTTTTACAGTAATAGATCCCACGCTCATGCCTAGCCAGCTTGCTCCGCTTGCTCCTACACTGTTACGGGTTCGTACAGACGAACCCTCTGAGGATTAGTGCTTGGCTTTGCCTGTATATTCTGCCACTTGCTACCAACTCTACTATTTATATTTATTCAGATTCTACTAGCTAGCTTGCTGCTTTTTATTAAAATCTATTTATTTATAATATATTTATATCCTTTTAAGAATAGAATCTTAATATTACATTTTAATTAATTTTTTTAGATATATAAGATTATTCTTTAACTACACCTAATAAAATAGAATAGATATATTTTTAATTAATTTTTTTAATTATATAAGATTATTCTCTGATTATCTTTAATAGAATAAAATAAAATAGATATATAATATTATATATTTTAGAAAAATATATATTAAATAAAATTAAAATTAAAATAAAAATTAATTTTTTAATACTAAATTTTTATTATATTATCTACTATGGTATAATAGCTCTAGCTAATCTATCTAAATATTAAAATATATAATGAAAAATATATATATAAAAATATTTAATTTTTTATATAAATTTAAAGATTAAGTTTAATATAGATAATTATTATTTTTAAAATAAAAATAAAAACTTTATTCTATTTTTAAATAATTAAAAAAACTAGTTATTAGATGAATATATTTATAAATTATATTAATAAAAAATAAAAAAATATTTTTTATTTAAAATAGTTTTATATAAATAATAAACTAATATTCAAAAATTTGGATAAAAAATAATATATATTAATTAAGATTAATATTATATAATAAAATTAAAAAATATTTAATAGCTGTTAATAGTATTAATTAAATTAATATTTAAAAAACATTTTATATATAAGATTAAAGTAGAAAGTTTTTGAAATTATTATTAATTAATTATATTTAAAATATAAAAATTTTTATATTAATAAATAATAATTATTAAATATATTAAAAATTTATTAAAAATAATCATTAAAAATAATTATTAAATTATAATATTAAAAATCTAGATTATTATTTTTTAATATATTAAATAAATCTAATTTACTTCAGCTAAAGAAATTCTAATAATTTAATATTTAATTAATTTTTATATTTAATAAACAATAAAAAAATAAAAAAAATAAACTTTATATTTATTATAAAATATAAAACTATCTAATTAAAGATTATAATTTTTTATTATTATTTCAATTTTAATCTTTTATATAACTGTTACTATAATTATCTAGTTTATTAATAAATTTAAAAAAAAATTTTATATAAAAATATATATAAAAATTACTAGATATTTTATAAATAATATAAAAAAATTAAAAAATTTTTAATATAAAATATATAAATATTAATTTTTTATTATTATTATAATATTAGATTAAATAATATTTATCCAGATTTTTTGTAATAGAATAGCCTAGCTATCATAGTAACAGCCCTCGGGATGATGTATTATGGTGGTAATAGAAGTTATAAGATTATTAATAGCGGTTCTATATTCTCTTAATATCTAAAAGATGCTGATTCCTTTGTAAGAGACTACTGATCTTTTAAGGATCAGTTTATTTTATAGATATAGGCTATCTTTATTATTATTAGACAAATCTATTCTGTTTAATAGTTAATTCTTTATTTAATTAACAGATTTTCTATTCTGATAAGTAGATTTTATTATATTCTGATTCTTCTCTTTTTAACTATCTAAGAAAAATACTATCCCTTAAAAACAGTACAGAAAGAAAGATATCTAGTAATTATATTAATCCAGAATTATTATTAAATACTATTTTTATTATTAAGAAAATCTAATAATTAGAAGATTATATTTATTAATTAAAATAAGCTATTAACCTGTAGAGGAGAATAGTCTATCTCTAGAAAAATAATTCCCTGGATAAGATCTTCTCTATATATTACTGATCCTCTTCTGAATCAGAAAAAGATAAGAAAAAGATTAAATTTAAAAATATTCTTTACTTTACTTTAAACTTTAATCTCTAAAAGTATTAAAAATAAATTATTAATTTAGAATATATATTTCAGAAAGTTTTTAAAAAATATTTATTAAAAAAATATAAGATTTTTACTATTATTAATTATATAGATTCTGTATACAGACAGAGATAGTATTATTTTATTAATAATAAGAGCCCGGTAGTAAGATAATTCTTTAAGAAATTATAATCTTGATTTAAAAATTAGATTTTTATTCTAATCCGGAATACTGCTACTCTTTAATCAGATATTATAATTTAATTTAAATAAGCTTATCAGTAATACAGTTAAGATTCAAGAAAGTTTTATATTTATCTTAATATTTTAGAGTAATACTTCCCTTATCAGACAGAGAAAAAAAGAGTTTTATTATATTTTATTAAACTATTATCTAATTTTAATTACTATATTTAAAAGTATATTTTCTACTTACCGGAAAAATAGAATAAAATAGTAACTATTATTATCTATTACTATAAATTATAAAGTAATAAATAAAAATATAAGTAAAATAATAACTAATTCAGCAGCTATAAACTATATAAGTACTTTTAAGATTATTCTAACAGATTAACTAAAGAAGATATATTAAACTATAAGAAAAATCCTACCGGAAAAAATAGTAATTAATTATAATACTTTATATATAATAGTATCTAGTATTTTACAAATTAATATTTTACTAAAAATAAAAAGATTTAATCTACTAAAATCTACTAATATTTATTAAATTTTAAAAAAAAAATAGAAAAGTTAGAATAAATTTTATAATTTTAATTTTTTTATCTATAGTAGAGATTATATATTATTTTTATATTTCTATTTATATTTAAAACAGTCTTAAAATCTTTATAGACCTGGATAGTTATACTAAAGTAGATATTATCAGCTATTAATTTACTAAGATTTATAATCTTTAATATATTCTAGTTACTGTATCTAAGATTAAAGTTATTAATTAAATTACTACTTCTATCTATAGTATATAAAAAGTTTCTATTACTGCTACTAATTTACGGAGAAGTACTTATATATTTAAATAATATTATATAAAGATTAATTAAAATCCTTGCCTGGAAGATAGTCTGATCCTGTTATTAATAACTATATTTTAAAATCTCTATATTAATCTATTAATATAGAATTAATAATAGTAATTTAGTATACTATTTATTTCTCTTTTTTTTATTATCTAATTTAATAAAATAATCCGGAATTCAGTAAGAGTATATACTATTATTAAACTTTTTAAAAATATTTAATTATTAGAGAAAAGATCTTCTAATTTATCTCTGAATCTAGAGATAATCTTAATTAAACTTTAAAGATTCTAAAATATATTTTTTATAAATTCTTTCTAATAACTTTCTTCTTATAGCCCTGCAGACTATACTATTAATATTAAATTTAATAAAATATCTTTTTATAGTTCTATATACTCTCTATCAGAAGCTAAACTTAAGATTTTATAAAAATATATTAAAAAAAATTTAAAATTAGACTAAATTTAATCTTTAAAAAGTCCTGCAGGGGCTTCTATTCTTTTTATATTTAAAAAGAATAATAGTTTATATCTTTATATAGACTACAGGAGTCTTAATAAAATTTTTATTAAGAATTACTATTTTTTATCTTTTATTTTAGAGATTTTTAATAAAGTCTCAGACAGTAAATATTTTTTAAAAATTAATATTAAGAATACTTACTACTAAATCTGTATTAAAAAAAATAATAAATAGAAAATAGTATTTTATACCTGATACAGCTATTTTAAATATATTATTATACTATTTAGACTAATTAATACTTTTATAATATTCTAAAATTATATATATATAATACT
The DNA here is from genome assembly GCA_003184645.1 of Aspergillus ellipticus CBS 707.79. Classification (NCBI taxonomy): domain Eukaryota; kingdom Fungi; phylum Ascomycota; class Eurotiomycetes; order Eurotiales; family Aspergillaceae; genus Aspergillus; species Aspergillus ellipticus. The sequence continues at coordinate 149,007 of KZ825813.1, read as the reverse complement.
TTATAAACTTTTTAATAACTTTTATATAGTATATCTTAATAATATTCTTATCTTCTCACCAGATAAAAAATCTTATATAAAATATATTTATCAAGTACTAGAAAGACTCTGAGAAGTTTAACTCTATATAAAGCTATCTAAATATTTATTTTACTAATCCTAAGTTAAATTCCTAGAATATATTATTAATACTGATAAAGTATTTATAGATTCTTAACAGATAAATAATATTATTTTATAATTAATTTCTGAAAATTATTATAATATCTAGATTTTTCTAGGATTCTATAATTTTTACTATTAATTTATTTAAAATTATTTATAAATTATTTTATTTTTTACTGCCCTATTTTATAGAGCAGTTAATAATTAAAAATCTAAGAAAATCTGTCTAAATTTATATAAGCAGCTTATCTTTTACTGCTTAATTACTGTCTTTCAGTATATATCTTTACTAATATATTTTAATTTTATAAAATCCTGATATTTAGAAACTGATATATTAAAAAAAAAAATAAATAGTATTCTATCCTAATTTAATAATAAGAATATATTCTATCTAATTACTTTCTAGTCTTGTAAGTTCTCCGGTACTGAGCTAAACTATACTACTCTAGATTAAGAGTTATTTACTATTATTTATTTCTTTAAATAGTAGTAACAGTATTTTAAAAATACTTCCTAGATAATTAAAGTCTATCTGATTATTTAAACTTATAATTCTTTATATATTAAACCAGGATTAACAGGAGATAAACTTAATAATTTATAAGTCTAATCTCTTATAATTTTATTATTAAATATAGAACAGAAAAATTAAATCCAGCAGATAAATTCTTTAAAATATCTTTTAAATTCCAGATAGAGCCTACTTCTTAAAAGAAATTATTAATCCTAATTTAAGAATAATTTATAGGTATATTATCTCTGATAATAAGAGACTTAGTTAAAGAAAAATCCTAGTTCAAACTTTAAGATATATAAGGTTATTCTGGATTTAATATTTATATTATATTAAGTTTAAAAAATTCTAATAATCGAGCCAGTATAGAGACAGCTGACTGGACTGCTTGGGAGAACTTATCTTAAGAGAGATTTATTCTTTAATCTATAGTATTACAGATATATACTGTAGAAGTTTTATATTCAGATATATATAATTCTGAGCTTTAAAAAATAATCTTATATTTATAGAATAAAGATCTAGAAATATAATAATAAAAAGCTGCTGTTCAGTAAAGATAATCAGACTAGAAGTACTAAATAATTAAAATTATAAATTATTTATATTTTAAAAACTGCTATTATATTCTATCCTTTAAGATATTATACTAAATACTTATTTATTTATACTATAATAATCTGTTAGCAAGATACTTCAGAAAAATATAAATAGAAATACTTCTATAAAAAAAGTTTTATTAGAACAGATTATATTATAATATAACTAAATATATCTGAACTTATTTAATATATTAAGATAATACTGCTCTAAAATATTAATTATATAATAGTCTTAAATTACTACTAATTCTATTCTATCTATTTACTGAATTAGTAATAGACTTTATTATAAGACTACCTCCGGTTATCTAATATAGAAAAATTATTAATACTATTCTTATTATTATTAATTAATTCTTAAAATATTATTTTTTTTTTATTATTCTGTTTATAATAACTGCTCCAGATCTTGCTGAACTGTTTTATAAATAGATTAAATTTATCTTTAGACTCTCAACAGATATTATATCTAATTAAAAATTAATCTTTATAAATAAATTCTGATTAAATTTAGCTTATAATATTTATATAATCTTAAAGTTTTTAACAGTATTCTATTCTTAAACCGATAGCTAAATAGAATAGATAAACTAAATTTTTAAGTATTATCTTCAGTACTACTCCAGCTAATTTAATATTAACTAGCCGGTAATATTACTAATTACTTAATTTACTTATAATAATATAAATAATATAACTACAGGCCTATTATCTTATAATATCTTATATAGCTATTTATTAGACTTTTATCTTAGAATTAAGAATAATTTTTAATAGTAAGAGATCCCAGCTATATAGAATAGGATTAAAAAGCTTAGAAAAATAAGAAAACAGCTATAAAAGATATAGTAAATAATTATAAAAAAATAAAAAAAATACTATAATAAGTATAGAAGACTATTCTTCTTTAAAGAAAGAGATTTAGTAAAGCTATTAATCTAGAACTTATAGTTTAAAGAGTTAAGAAAATTAGCTCTAAAATTTATAGAATTTTTTCAGATTTTTAAATATATTAAATTCCAGATATATTATTTATATTTATCTGAGAAATATAGATAAATTTATAATATATTTTATATTTTTTTATTAGAACTGTAGAATACTGGAAGAGATTATAAAGAACTGCTCCTGATACCGGAGCTAGATAATAAAGATAAATAAAAAATTAAGAAAATTAAAAATTATTAATATTATAATAGCTAAGATTATTACTTAATTAAATAGAAAAAATAACTAAATAAATATAATTAATAAATTTCTAGTAAAAATATAGTAAATATATAAGAAAATATCAGAGATTATTAGAAAATATTTTAGAAATTATAACAGTTAAAGAAAATCTAGTAAAATATTATTAAATAGTTTATAGAAGTATATCTAACTGTTAATAATAAATTAATTAGATAATATTTTACTAATATATTAATAAATATATTTTAAATACTGTTATAAGGTAATAGGTTGTATCTATATATATTAATAATTATAATCTACTGCTATTCAGTACTAATACAGCTATAAATCAGATATAAGCTATCTTTATAGATCCCCTAAAACTACTAGAAATTCTTTAAATATCTAAATAAAGATATTATCCAGCTGATTACTGCTGAATTACAGACTAATTACAGCTGAAATACTAGTCTTAAATAACTATTTCGCTGAAGTTTATAAGATAAAGCCGGTATTACTAGATATAAGATACAGTTTCTTAATATCTACTTTTATAATCTTATAATACCGGACTAGATATATTTTATAATTTATAGTATAATACTAGTAAAATATCAGTATAATAATCTTTAACTAAATTTTTCTTATATACTGACTTCTGTATTACTAAGAGACTATAATATTAATAATAAATAGCTATTATTTAAATAAAGATTTTAATAAGATATATTATATATTTATTAATAGTATAAAAAATTTTTTTATTAAAATTAATAATTATTTTATTTTTATTCTCTGTAAAAAAGAAGTATATATAATATTATTCTAGAAGTTTAACTAGTTTAGCAGTATTTCTGAGTATATTAATAAATATCTAAATATATTAATTAAAGTATATTAAAAAAATCTATAAATCTCTACTATTTTATAACTGTCTCAGCAGCTGTAATATTATTAATACAGGATAGATTCCTTTCTATCAAGAATATAGTTAATCTCGAATACTTTTATATCTTCAGACTTAAAATATTTTACAGAAGTATAAAGACAGTATATATATTATAACTAGTATAGTTTAATTACTGTTTTATATATAGATTCCAGTACTCACATCTTCTTAGCTGTATTTATACGGTGGTGATGATGCTGACCTAATCCTCTGCTCGGTATAAGAAATAAAAATAATAAATCTTATATAATCTACTAATAATTCAGGAATACAACAGATATAATTAGATACTTAATTACTAAGAAAAGACAAGAGATAATAAGAACAGCGAACAACCAATATAATAAAAATAAATAACAAATAAAATAATAATAAAAAAGAAAGAAAACAACGTCCGCGTAGTAGAGAAGGGGATAAAAGAAAGAAAAAGAAGAAGAATATATAAGAGATTCTCTATTTATTTCTTTTTTCTAAGGCCCTACTAGTATAAATATATTATAACCCTGTTCGTACCGTGCACCCCGCAGGTCCCCCGCCTTTTGTTATCAGATCCCCGCCATTCCGAATCAGAAATATATGAGGTTATCCCCAACACTCGAGCCAGGTGGCTCGTCCCAGTAAAGAAGGGTGCTATTTATAATAGAATAGTCTAGCTATTATAGTAACAGTCCTCAGAATAATATATTATAATAGTAATAGAAGTCGTGAAATTATTAATAGCAGTTCTATATTTTCTTAATATTTAAAAAGTACTGATTCCTTTGCAGGAGACTACTGATCTCTTAAGAATCAGTCTATTTTATAAATATAGGCTATCTTTGTTATTATTAGACGAATCCATTCCGTTTAGTGGTTGATTCCTTACCTAGTCGACAGGCTTTCTACCCTGACAAGTAGATCCTATCATATTTTTATACATAATAAATATTTATTATATTATATAAATTAATTTATTTATTAATTATTATTTTAAAAATTAAATATATTTTTATATAATCTCTAATTCTCTAAACTATAATTTAATTTTAGAATTATTATAAATATAATAATAAAAAAATTAATTATATTTTTATATAATAAAAATAAAAATATAAAATAAAATAATAATTTTCTAATTTTTTAATATTTATTTTATTTTTATAGTAATTATATAAATAAAAATTTAGAAGAATTATTATTAAAAAAAACTATATAATATATAAATTTTTATTATTTTTTTATAAATATTAAAAAAGATTTATAATTTAAAATATTTATTAAAATTATTTTATTTTTTATAATATTATAAATTCTAGATATTATTTAATTTAATAAATATAATAGAACTACTACTATTATTAGATAATAATATTAATTATAAAATAAAATTTATATAAAAAAATAAAAAAAACTAATTATTTTAGAAAAATTATTTTATAATATATTAATTAAAAAATTAATAATTTTTAAAATAAATTTAAATAAATTATTAAATAAGAATTTTATTTAAATAAATAAGTTTTTATTATAATTTTAGTATTATTTATATAAAAATCTAATAATAAATTATAATTTTATATAAATTATTAAATTCTAAATATTTTTATTAAAAAAAATAAAGAAAGTTTTTTTATATAAGATATAGATTATATAAATAAATAATTATTTTTTTTAAATTAATTAATACTTCTAGTATTTTTTAGAAATAAATTAATAATTGTTTTTATAAAAATTATAGATTGTAGATTTATAACTAGATATTAAAAAATATAAATTTAAATATATTAAAACTAAATATTTTAGATTTATTACACAGACTAGTAAAAATATTTAAATAAATTTTAAAAAAATTAAATAATTCTAGAATAATAAATTCTAATTATAATTAAAAATATATAAAAAAGTTTAGATTTTATTAATTTTTATTAATAATTTATTAATAATTATTAAAAATTATATAATTATTAATTAAACTAATATAATTATTAATTAAACTAATATATAAAAACTAGCTATATTATTAAATTAATAAATATAAAAAACTTTTTAAAAATTAAAATAGCTATTTATAAGAAATCTAATTCTTTAAATTATATTATTAGTAATATTTTTTTTATTTAATAATAAAAAATAATTATAAATATATATTATTATACTATATCTACAGATACTTAGTATACTGACTCTATCAGTACTGCTGATTTATCAGAAATTTAGTCTATTTTATTATATTAGTTTAATATTTTCTTTTCTTTATATTAGTTTAATATTTTCTTTTCTTTATAGTAGTATCTCTCTCTTATTATTTTATAATATATAAAATAAACTAGCTGTTTTTTTTTTAAAAAATAAGAATTTCTAAAAATTAGTTTTTTTTTTAAAAAATAATATTATTATTTTATTTTATTTAATCTATAATTTTTTACTTTATTAAAATAATAATTTTTAATAATTTTAATTTTTTTTAAGATTATTTAAAAAAAATAATATATTTTTACTGAAATATTATTAAATTTAAAATAAATTAATTATCATAGGATCTACTTGTCAGGGTAGGTTGCCTGTTAACTAGATAAGGAATCAACTATAAAACACTATCAATTCATAATAGAACAGATAAAGGTAGCCTATATTTACAGAATAGACTGATTCTTAGAGAATCAGTAGTAGATTAATAAGACTTGCTACTATATACTGAGCGGGGTGCTTAGGACCCTCTATTAATAACCTTACAACTCTATTAACCATCTTATTAATATATTATCCTAACACCTCTGACTGCTGTAGACCAGCCTGTTCTATCACATTAATATTTAACTTAAAAAATTATTTAAAAGATTAAAGCTATTATTAATTATTTAAAATATTTTAAAAACTTTAATAAATAGTTTCAGATATTCTATACTAAATATAATAATTTTTAAAAAAATATATTAAATTAGTCTAGATACTAAATTATATTAATATTATTGTTTAAAAAAATATAAAAAAATTAAATTTAAATAAATTTTTAAAAAAATATAAAAAAAATATTAAATAAAAAATAATGAATTTTTAAAATAATTAATTATTTAAATTTTATTTATTAGTAATGATAGTACTAATATTTTAATAAAAAGTTGTTAGAGTAGTATTAAGAAGCTAGAATATTATAATTTTAATTTAAAAAATAGATTTTATTTTTTATTTAAAATATAGTTATTTTATAATCTAATATTATAAAGTAATTTAAATAAATTTATGTGATAGGATCTACTTGTCAGGGTAGAAAGCCTGTCGACTAGGTAAGGAATCAACCACTAAACGCAATGGATTCGTCTAATAATGACAAAGGTAGCCTATATCCACGAAATAGACTGATCCTTGAGGGATCAGTAGTCTCCTGCAGAGGAATCAGCACCTTTTAAGTGTCGAGAGGGTGTAGAACCGCTATCGATGACCTCACGACTTCTATTACCACCATAATACGTCATCCCGAGGGCTGTTACCATGATAGCTAGGCTATTCTATCACAATTTATTAATAATATAACTAAAATCTGAAAAAGTTCTACTTTTATTTAAATATTTTAAAAAAATATTATTTTCAAAAATATATATATATATATATATATTTTTTAATATATCTTTTAAAATTATTATTAAAATTAAATCAGTATATTTATAAATATATTATAAAACTGCTAAAATTCTGAAAAAGATAGTTATACTAGCTATGTATTATTAGAATATATTAAATTAAAGATAAAAATATAAGTCTACTAAATTAAAAATATTATATAAAATTATTAGAAAACCTAGATTTTTAAATAATAAAAACTCTAAATAAAATATATCATATTATAACTAGAATTAGAAAGATTTAATAAAAAAATTATATTATTATAAATAAAATAATAAATATTATTTAATAAATTATTATTTTTAAAAAATAGTTTTTAAACTTACTATTTTAAAAATATAGAAAAAAAAATTATTAATTAAAACTTTTTTTATAATTTTAATTAATAAAAATAAAATAAAGTTCATTATTTATTTTTTTATTTTTATCTATATATAAAAAAATACTATTAAAATATATATAAATCTAGATTTATATACTAAAATTAATATTATTAATTATAAATTTATATAATAATTTAAATTTAATTAAATGAATATTATTTTTTATTATTTTTTATTATTTTTTATTATTTTTTATTATTTTTTATTATTTTTTATTATTTTTTATTATTTCTTATTATTTTTTATTATTTTTTATTATTTTTTATTATTTTTTATTATTTTTTATTATTTTTTATTATTCATAATTCTATTATTTTAATTTATAATATATAAAAAACTTCTATTACTATTAAAATTTAAAAAATATTATATAAAAATTTAAATATAATTATATAATTATTATTTAAGATTTTAAAATTATTAAAACATTTATTTTATTTTCTATAATTATTTTAACTAATTTTTATATTTATTTTTTTTATAAGATTACTAATAATAATATGAATTAATAAATTAAAAAATTCTTATTTTTAATAATTTATAAAAATTTATTAAAATAAAATCTATATTTAAATAGTAATTTAATTATCTGAGAATATATAATTATTAAAGAAGAAAATATATTTTAAAATTTTATTAAATATAATAAATACTATCTAAATTAATTAAATTTATTAGTATCTTTTTTCTAGAATAATTATAATAATTATTTACTTATAATATTTTAAATTATATTATTAATATTAAAATAAATAAAATATTATTATATAAATTAATTTATTTTTTTTATAAATTAAATTTAAAAATTTTTATTAATATCTTAGTTAAAATTTATAATTAAATTATATTTAATTTTTTAAAAATCTTATAGAAGCTTTTATTTTTATATTAATCATGAAAAATTGAATAAAAATTTAATAAAAGATTATTATTCTTTATTTTTAAAATTAAAAATTTTAAATAAAATTATGAAATTCTGTTACTTTTCTAAAATTAATATTTATAATATTTATTATTAAATTAAATTTAATAAAAAAATAAATAAAAAATAGTTTTTTATATCTGATATAGCTATTTTAAATATTTAATTATATTTTTTAAATTAATTAATATTTTAACTATTTTTTAAAATTATATTTATATAATTTATTTTAATAATATTTTAATTTTTTTTTAAAAACTGTAAATTTTATATATTATATTTATACTAGATATTAAAATATTTAAATATTTTTTAAATTCTGTAATTTCTATTATTAATTTATTTGAAATTAATTTTTAATTATTTATTATTCATATTTATATTAAAAAAATTAAAAATAATAAAAACTCTAATAATATTTAATTAAATATTACTAAAATAGTAGTATTCTATATATTTTTTAGAATTTTTGTATCTATTTTTTTATTAAAATAATTTAATTTTTAATAAAAAATTTATATAGAAATAAATATCTTTTAATTAACAATCATAAAAAATTTTTTTAATCTAATAATTGGAATATATATTATTCTATAATATTTTAATTAAAAAAATTTAATAATATTAAAACTTAGTATTTAATTTTAGATTGAAAATTTATTATTATTATTAATTTATTTAAGTACTGATATTAATATTTTAAAAACTTATTATATGTTATTAGGAGTTTTTTAAATTATTAACATTTTTAGATTTTTATAAAATAACTAAAATTAAATAACTGTTAAATTTAATAATATATATATTTTAATGTTTATAATTTTATAATTAGATATAGATTAGATAAATATAATTCTATTAGTCTATTATTTAGAATAAAGGAACTTTTTATTAAATAAAAGTTTAGAATCTTATTTAAAGTTTTATAAAATTAAATAATTAATAAAACTCTGATTATTTATTAGCTGGTTTAAAAATTTTTTTAATTAAAATATGATAAAATATTTTTATAAAAAAATTCTAAATTCTGTATTTATATAATATTAAATTTATTAAAATCTAAAGATAATTATAATTTATATAATTATTAAACTAATATAAAAATAGATAATTAGTTTATTAGAATTAAATTATTCTAGAATTATAATATTAAAAAATTAATAATAATCTAAATCTATAATACTAAATTATTTATATATAATAAAATTAAATAAAATCTATATTTATTAATAGAGAAATTTTACAAAAAATTTTTAAAATATATTATTAAAAATATATTATATAAATAAAAAGATTAAAATTTAAATATTAGAAAATTAATAATACTAGACTAGTTATCTATAAAATATACTTATATATTTTAATAATTAAAACTTTTTTGAAAATAATTAATTAATTTTTACTATAATAATTAATTAATAAATTATTTTAATTAATTAAAAAGAAAGATTTTTTTAAAAACAAAATTTATTAGTTAAATTTTTATAATAATATTATTTTTTATATATAAAAATATTTTATATATAAAAAATATTTAAAAAAAAATCATAAAAATTTTTATCTTCTGAATCTATTTAGAAAAAAAAATTTATTATTTTTAGATAATAAATAAAATATTACTAGAATAATATTAATAAATAAATAATAAATTATTATAAAAATATAATAAATAAAAAATGTAATCTAAAATTTTATATTATTAATTATTATTTAATTTATTTCTAAGAAAATAATAAATTTAAATTTTTTTTAATAAACATAATAAGATTATATTTATAATAGTAAGCTAGTTTAATAACAATAAATATGTTACGGGATAGAGATAAGCACGTGATGATACTTTCCCGCTAGACTAAAAGGTCAACACAAGTTAACTGAGCAACAGTTAACTAGCCGCCACGCCTTATATAGGAGAGAACATCTATCTTATTCATCTGTTAAGCACAGGGTAACCAAGCTCTATATATAAGGGTTTCCAACCCCTAATAAAATATTTTATAAAATTAAATTAAAAACTAATTAATAATAAATTTTAATTTATTATTCTAATTCTAGTTATTATTTTTATATATTATCTAAAATTTTTTAAACTATTCTAAAATTACTATAAAAGTGTGATAGGATCTACTTGTCAGGGTAGAAAGCCTGTTGACTAGGTAAGGAATCAACCACTAAACGCAATGGATTCGTCTAATAATAACAAAGGTAGCCTATATCTATAAAATAGACTGATTCTTAAGGGATTAGTAGTCTCCTATAAAGGAATCAGTATCTTTTAAATATTAAAAAGATATAGAACTGCTATTAATAATCTTATAACTTCTATTATTACTATAATATATTATTCTAAGGGCTGTTACTATAATAGCTAGACTATTCTATTATAAATAGCGCCCTTCTTTACTGGGATAAACTATCTGGCTCGAGTATTAGGAATAATTTTATATATTTCTGATTCAGAATAGCAGAAATCTGATAATAAAAGATAAGGGATCTGCAGGATATACAGTATAGACAGAGTAATATACTGTATCTGTATAGATTTACTAGTATTTAGATATATTTATACTAGTAGAGTTTTAGAAAAAAAAAGTAAATAAAAAATTCTTTATATATATTTTTTTTTTTTTCTTTTTTTTATCTTCTCTTTTACTATACAGATATTATTTTCTTTTCTTTTTATTATTATTTTATTTATTATTTACTTTTATTATATTAGTTATTTACTATTCTTATTATCTTTTATCTTTTTTTAGTAATTAAATATCTAATTATATCTGTTATATTTCTGAATTGTTAGTAAGTTATATAAGATTTATTATCTTTATTTCTTATACCGGACAGAAAATTAGATCAGTATTATTACTGCTGTATAAATACAGCTAAAAAGATATAAATACCGGAATCTATATATAAAACAGTAATTAAACTGTACTGGTTATAATATATATACTGTCTTTGTACTTCTATAAAGTATTTTAAATCTGAAAATATAAAAGTATTTAAAATTAACTATATTCTTAATAGGGAGAAATCTATCCTATATTAATAATATTATAACTACTAAGACAGTTATAAAATAGTAAAGATTTATAAATTTTTTTAATATACTTTAACTAATATATTTAGATATCTGCTAGTATATTTAGAAATATTACTGAACTGATTAAACTTCTAGAATAATATTATATATATTTCTTTTCTATAGAGAATAAGAATAAGATAATTACTAATTTTAATAAAAAAGTTTTTTATACTATTAATAAATATATAGTATATTTTATTAAAGTCTTTATTTAAACAGTAGCTATTTATTACTAATATTATAGTCTCTTAGTAGTACAGAAGTCGGTATATAAGAAAAATCTGGTTAAAGATTATTATACTGATATTTTACTAGTATTATATTATAAATTATAAAATATATCTAGCCCGGTATTATAAGATTATAAAAGTAGATATCAAGAAACTATACTTTATATCTGATAATACTAACTTTATCTTATAGACTTTAGTAAAACAGTTATTTAAGACTAGTATTTTAACTACAGTTAGCTTATAATTCAGCAGTAATCAGCTAGATAATATCTTTATTTAGATATTTAAAGGATTTCTAGTAGCTTTAGAAGATTTATAAAAATAATTTATATCTAATTTATAGCTGAATTAGTACTGAATAGTAGTAGATTATAATTATTAATATATATAAGTACAACCTGTTACTTTATAACAGTATTTAAAATATATTTATTAGTATATTAGTAAAATATTATTTAATTAATTTATTATTAATAGTTAAGTATACTTCTGTAGACTATTTAGTAGTATTTTATTAAGTTTTTTTTAGTTATTATAGTTTCTAATATATTCTCTAGTAATTTTTAATATTTTCTTATATATTTACTATATTTTTATTAGAGATTTATTAATTATATTTATTTAATTATTTTTTTTATTTAATTAAATAGTAGTCTTAGCTATTATAATATTAATAGTTTTTAACTTTCTTAACTTTCTATTTATTTTTATTATCTAACTTTAGTATTAGAAGTAGTTCTTTATAATCTTTTCCAGTATTCTACAGTTTTAATAAAAAAATATAAAATATATTATAAATTTATTTATATTTTTTAAATAGATATAAATAATATATCTGAAATCTGATATATTTAAAAATCTAAAAAAGTCTTATAAATTTTAAAACTAATTTTTTTAACTCTTTAAACTGTAAGTTCTAGATTAATAACTTTACTAAATCTTTTTTTTTAAAAAAGAATAGTTTTCTGTACTTATTATAATATTTTTTTTATTTTTTTATAATTATTTACTATATTTTTTATAACTATTTTCTTATTTTTTTAAATTTTTTAATCTTATCTTATACAGCTGGAATCTTTTACTATTAAGAATTATTCTTAATTCTAAAATAAAAGTCTAGTAAATAATTATATAAGATATTATAAAATAATAAGTCTATAGTTATATTATTTATATTATTATAAGTAAATTAAATAATTAGTAATATTACCAGTTAATTAATATTAAATTAGCTGAAGTAATACTGAAGATAATATTTAAAAATTTAATTTATTTATTCTATTTAATTATCAGTTTAAAAATAAAATACTATTAAAAGTTTTAAAATTATATAAATATTATAAACTAAATTTAATTAGAATTTATTTATAAAAATTAATTTTTAATTAAATATAATATCTGTTAGAGATCTAAAGATAAATTTAATCTATTTATAAAATAGTTCAGCAAGATCTGGAGCAGTTATTATAAATAAAATAATAAAAAAAAAACAGTATTTTAAGAATTAATTAATAATAATAAAAATAATATTAATAGTTTTTCTATATTAGATAACCGGAGGTAGTCCTGTAATAAAATCTATTATTAATTCAGTAAATAAATAGAATAAAATTAGTAGTAATTTAAAACTACTATATAATTAATACTTTAAAACAGTATTATTTTAATATATTAAATAAGTTTAGATATATTCAGCTATATTATAATCTAATTTATTCTAATAGAATTTTCTTTATAAAAGTACTTCTATTTATATTTTTCTGAAGTATCTTACTAACAGATTATTATAATATAAATAAATAAATATTTAGTATAATATCTTAAAGAATAGAATATAATAGTAATTTTTAAAATATAAATAATCTATAGTTTTAATTATCTAGTACTTCTAGTCTAGTTATCTTTACTAAACAGCAGTTTTTTATTATTATATCTCTAGATTTTTATTTTATAAATATAAGATTATTTCTTAGAGCTCGGAATTATATATATTTAAATACAGAATTTCTGCAGTATATATTTATAATATTATAAATTAGAAAATAAATCTTTCTTAAAATAAGTTTTTCTAAGCAGTCCAGTCAGCTGTTTTTATACCGGCTTAATTATTAAAATTCTTTAAATTTAATATAATACAGGTATTAAATCTAGAGTAATCTTATATATTTTAAGATTTAAACTGGGATTTCTTTTTAACTAAATCTTTTATTATCAGAGAAAATATATCTATAAATTACTCTTAAATCAGAATTAATAATTTCTTTTAAGGAGCAGGCTTTATCTGGAATCTAGAAGATATTCTAGAGAATTTATTTATTAGATTTAATTTTTTTATTTTATATTTAATAATAAAATTATAAGAAATCAGATTTATAAGCTATTAAGCTTATTTTTTATTAATCCTAGTTTAATATATAAAAGATTATAAGTTTAAATAATTAGATAAAACTTTAATTATTTAAAAAGTATCTTTAAAATACTGTTACTATTATTTAAAAAAATAAATAATAGTAAATAACTCTTAATCTAGAGTACTATAATTTAGTTCAGTACCGGAGAACTTATAAAACTAGAAAATAATTAAATAGAATATATTCTTATTATCAAATTAAGATAGAATACTACTTATTTCTTTTTTTAAATATTAATTTTTAAATATCAGGATTTTATAGAATTAAAATATATTAGTAGAGATATATACTGAAAGATAATAATTAAATAATAAAAAATAAGCTGCTTATATAGATTTAAACAGATTTTTCTAGATTTTTAATTATTAACTACTCTACAAAGTAGGAAGATAAAAAATAAAATAATTTATAAATAATTTTAAATAAATTAACAGTAGAAGTTACAGAATCCTAAAAAAATCTAGATATTATAATAATTTTTAGAAATCAGTTATAAAATAATATTATTTATCTATTAAAAATTTATAGATATTCTATCAGTATTAATAATATATTTTAAAAATTTAACTTAAAATTAATAAAATAAATATTTAGATAGTTTTATATAAAATTAAACTTCTCGGAGTTTTTCTAGTATTTAATAAATATATTTTATATAAGATTCTTTATCTGGTAAGAAAATAAGAATATTATTAAGATATACTATATAAAAATTATTAAAAAGTTTATAAAATATTATATATATATAGTTTTAGAATATTATAAAAATATTAATTAGTCTGAATAATATAATAGTATATTTAAAGTAATTATATCAGATATAAAATACTATTTTTTATTTATTATTTTTTTTAATACAGATTTAGTAGTAAGTATTCTTAATATTAATTTTTAAAAAATATTTACTGCCTGAGACTCTATTAAAAATCTCTAAAATAAAAAATAAAAAATAATAATTTTTAATAAAAACTTTATTAAGACTTCTATAATCTATATAAAAATATAAACTATTATTTTTTTTAGATATAAAAAAGATAAAGACCCCTGCAGGATTTTTTAAAGATTAAATTTAATCTAATTTTAAATTTTTTTTAATATATTTTTATAAAATCTTAAATTCAGCTTTTAATAAAGAATATATAAAATTATAAAAAAGTATTTTATTAAATTTAATATTAATAATATAGTCTGCAGGATTATAAAAAAAAAATTATTAAAAAAAATTTATAAAAAATATATTTTAAAATTCTTAAAATTTAATTAGAATTATTTTTAGATTTAAAAATAAATTAAAAAATCTTTTTTCTGGTAGCTAAATATTTTTAGAAAGCTTAATAATAATATATACTCTTATTAAATTCCAGATTATTTTATTAAATTAGATAGTAGAAAGAAGAGAAATAGATAGTATATTAAATTATTATTATTAATTCTATACTAATAGATTAATATAAAGATTTTAAAATATAATTATTAATAACAGAATCAGACTGTCTTCTAAATAAAAATCTTAATTAATCTTTATATAATATTATTTAAATATATAGGTACTTTCCTGTAAATTAGTAGTAGTAATAAAAACTTTTTATATACTGTAAGTAGAAGTAGTAATTTAATTAATAATTTTAATTCTAAATACAGTAACTAAAGTATATTAGAGATTATAAATCTTAATAAATTAATAGCTGATAATATCTATTTCAGTATAACTGTCCAGATCTGTAAAGATTTTAAGATTATTTTAAATATAAATAGAAATATAAAAATAATATATAATCCCTACTATAGATAAAAAAATTAAAATTATAAAATTTATTTTAATTTTTTTATTTTTTTTTCAGAATCTGATAAATATTAGTAGATTTTAATAGATTAAATCTTTTTATTTTTAGTAAAATATTAATTTATAAAATACTGGATATTATTATATATAAAATATTATAATTAATTATTATTTTTTCCAGTAAGATTTTTCTTACAGTTTAATATATTTTTTTTAATTAGTCTGTTAAAATAATCTTAGAAATACTTATATAATTTATAACTACTAAATTAGTTATTATTTTATTTATATTTCTATTTATTATTTTATAATTTATAATAATAGATAGTAATAGCTACTATTTTATCCTATTTTTCTAGTAAATAAAAAATATACTTTTAAATATAGTAATTAAAATCAGATAATAATTTAATAAAATATAATAAAATTCTTTCTTTTTCTACTTAATAAGAGAAATATTATTTTAAAATATTAAAATAAATATAAAACTTTTTTAGATCTTAACTGTATTACTGATAAGCTTATTTAAATTAAATTATAATATCTGATTAAAGAGTAATAGTATTCTAGATTAAAATAAAAATTTAATTCTTAAATTAAGATTATAATTTCTTAAGAGATTATCTTACTGCCGGGCTTTTATTATTAATAAAATAATACTATCTCTACCTGTATACAGGATCTATATAACTAATAATAATAAAAATCTTATATTTCTCTAATAAATATTTTTTAAAAACTTTTTAAAATATATATTTTAAATTAATAATTTATTTTTAATATTTTTAAAAATTAAAATTTAAAATAAAGTAGAAAATATTTTTAAATTTAATTTTTTTTTTATCTTTTTCTAATTCGGAAGAAGATTAATAATATATAAAAAAAATCTTATCTAAGAAACTATTTTTCTAGAAATAAATTATTCTCTTTTACAGATTAATAGCTTATTTTAATTAATAAATATAATCTTCTAATTATTAGATTTTCTTAATAATAAGAATAGTATTTAATAATAATTCTAGATTAATATAATTACTAAATATCTTTCTTTTTATACTATTTTTAAAAAGTAGTATTTTTTTTAAATAATTAAAAAAAAAAGAATTAGAATATAATAGAATCTACTTATCAGGATAGAAAGCCTGTTAACTAGATAAGAAATTAACTACTAAATATAATAGATTTATCTAATAATAATAAAAATAGTTTATATCTATAAAATAAACTGATTCTTAAGGAATCAGTAGTCTCCTGTAAAGGAATCAGTACTTTTTAGGTATTAAGAAGATATAGAACTGCTATTAATAATCTCACAACTTCTATTACCACTATAATACGTTATCCCGAGGGCTGTTACCATGATAGCTAGGCTATTCTATCACAAAAAGTTTTAATATTTTTTAATATTTTTATTAAAATCTAGATTTTATTTAATAAATATATTAAAATAAATAATAATTAAAATATATTAGATTATAAGTCTGATATTTTTTAATATATTAATTATAAAAAATATTTATTTTTATATTAAAAATATAATTAAATTTAAAAATTATATCAGCTGTAGCAGAATAGTTATTAATATTAATATAAAAATAATATAAATATTAAAATCTTTTAGAAATATTAACTAATTAATAATAAATAATAAAAAATATTTTAATAAAAATTTATTAAATCTGAATAAAAAAATAAAAAATAGATAAACTAGATACTTAGATAATAAAAATAATTTTAAATCTTTTAAAAAATAAGAATTAAATATAAAATAGATAATAGAAAAATATAAAAAAAAATAAAAAAATAAAAATAAAACTAGTAGTATAATAATAAAAAAAATAAAACTAATAATATAAAATTATTTTTTATTTATAAATATATTTATTAATCTGTTTATATATATAGTATATTATTATTTTATTAATTTATTTATTAATTTATTATTATTTTAAAAATAATTATATCTTATAATTAAAATATATAGTATATTATATTATTAGATAAAATTATTTTTATTCTTGTTCTAGTTTAGATAATCTAATTTAATAAAAAATATAATTATTATACTATATTTATAGATACTTAATATACTGACTCTACTAGTACTACTGATTTATTAGAAATTTAGTTTATTTTATTATATTAATCTAATATTTTTTTTATAATAATATTTTTTTATTATTATTTTATAGTATATAAAATAAACTAGCTGTTTTTTTTAGAAATAAAAATCTCTAAAGATTAGTTTCTTTCTAAAATAATACTATTATTTTATCTTATCTAATCTACAGCTCTCTACTCTGTTAAAGTAATAGTTTTTAATAAAAAAATATATAAAAATTAAATAAAAATAAAATAAAAATAAAATAAAATAAAATAAAAATAAAATAAAAATAAAATAAAAATAAAATAATTTTTTTATTATATATAATATATTAAAAATATAATAAATTATATTTATTTTAAAATATATTTTAAAAAATTATTTATAAAAAATTATATAAAAAATTATATAAAAAATTTTTAAATATATTCTTTTTTAATAATCTAGTTTAAATAAATAATTATATTTTTTTAATATTATTTATAAAAATTTAATATAGAACTTACTAGATTTTTAGCTTTTAATCGGAAATTTTAATTAATTGTTATTAATTAATAATTAACTAACTAGATATCTTGTTCTAGTAATATATTATTTTTCATATTATATTTTTATAAAAAATTTATATAAATTATCTATTAATGTATAATTATTAATTTATTCTATTTAATCTAATTTTTCTAATCGATAAATATTCCTATCTTCTTACTCTACTGTAGCTTTTAATAAGATAGCTGACTTTAGTAGTCTTTATAGTAGTTGAATTACTTCAGGTAGGTGCTTAGAGGTGGTGTTTTGGTAGGGGCGGGCCGCGCGATTGTACGCGATTGTACGGGCCGTGCGATTGTGGATTACGTTAACTATGCTTGGTAGAATGGTTGATAAGGTAGGTTGTCGATTTCACCATTGGTTAGCTGTCATTAATCCGGTCAGTCAGTCGGTGCAGCAGCAGCCTTGTCTTATAACATCCTGTCAGAAACAGTAGTTTATTCTTTATCTATTTATTTGCCTGGGAGTAAGGACCGACCATTGTACTGTAATTGATGGACCGACTATATCAACCATTTCTATCACCATCAAAGTGAACGTTATTCATTTGTCACATCCACTAGTATGAATCCATCATCGTCTAAACGACAGATGTTGGTCCTCCCCTTCAGTTTTGAGGAGGAGAAGGGTGCCGAGTCTACCTAGATAGGCAATATCTAGGTAGAGCGTGTTCCTCCAAAGGAGGGTCTAGGATGGTTGGCATTCCAGATCTCGTTAGGTTATGCGCCCAGAAAAAAAAGGCGAGTGCTTCTGGGAATCAATTACGTCGACTTGGTGGTAGAATCAAGCATAGTCAGTCGAACCAAGAACCAGACGCTATACATAGATTAGAACTGGGGCGAGGGAGACTCGACGGTGGGTCCGGGCCGATTCCGATAAGTGAGTGGATGGAGGGCTAGGCGCGGATTGCCTACGGAGTACTACCAACCAGAAGAACAACATACAGTTATCTCGGGATGCGACGGGTAAGTAGGTATGGTGCTATCGACGCAGGAGAGGTGGTGCCTGTGGCTGTGCTGTGTGTGTATGCCTCCATTCCGGAGTACCGCCAGCGGTGGAAAGAGCTGGAGCTGACTACACATCTCTGGAGGCTTCTGGTTGGATGGCACCGAGGGCCGAGCCCGGGGGACGTCACGTGCAGCGGCGCTGATTGGACAGGCGGGGGCCGAGACTTCCAGCATCCGCTCGGCTTTTCGTCGCGTTGCCCCCCCTCCTTCTCCTCGTGGCTGGCCGCGAGTCCGCGCTTCTTCCCCAATCCTAATCCCCAGACGCCAGCTCGATTGCTGCGACTACTTTGATTGATTACTTCGTCCGATCAGAAGATCGATTGCTTTCACCCCGTACTCCGTCCTTCCGCCCTTCCGCTTGGATTGTCCTCTGCCGCGGCCCCGATTCACGCGTGGATTCGGTTCGCCGCAAGTTCTGTAACGATGCCGATTTTCTACATCGCACCCTCGATCGGCCGACTCAAGGATTAAGCTTGCATATTTCCCCACGATTGCAACGCAGCAAAGCACCTCGTCCCCAAACAAGCAGACTATCATCATTATCTCCGAAGAACAGCGTGAGTAGCACTGGGTTGTCGCCGCCACGATCCTGCTCGATCGAGTGGCGTTGCCCCTCATCCCCGATAAGACCATGGAGACGCAGCCCGATGAGGGCCGGTCCCAGGGCGACATCCCCCTCCGCCCTCATACCGACGGGCCTTCCGTTGTCATCTCGACCGCAAATCCTCCTGCCCTTCCGGGCACCTCCCTGCACAACCCCCAGAAACCCAAATTAGCCACCCGGACCGTCCACGCCGAAAAGAAGCAACTCCTTTCCTCCGGCACCGCGTATAGCGCCAGCAGCAGTAAAGTGGCCATCCCGCGACAACGAGCCACTGCCGCTCCTCGCTTTAGTCGCCGCGTTCCCCTCGCCTGTGAATCGTGTAGGCAACGCAAAACAAAATGCAGTGGAGACACGCCCATCTGCCGACAGTGCAAGGAGCTGAGAATCAGCTGTCGCTATCCAGTGTCATGGCGAGACCGAACCAAAGGGTACGTTGGAGACTTATTGTCGCGCCGCTCGTGACTCAATGATTGACTGGAGTGAGCAGGGAAATGGATAAGCTCTCCATCAAAACCATGGAATATGAGAATCTGCTGCGAGAGCTTGGGACACATGTTGACGGCCGGGCTGCCGAGCGTATCAAGAATGTGCTGGAAAAGGTTCGTGTCTCCCTGACTGAGTTCTGCTGACTGTCCTTTTGATGGATTTTGGATCACTAACACCGATCAGTATTCTGACGGCGGAGAAGGCATCTCCAACGGCACCCAGTCTAGTTCGGTGACCCCCCAGGATGATGATCATGATGATGAGGTGTCGTTGCCTTCGTCAATCGGTTCGCTGGACGCAATTGATCGGGTTACGGAAGATTTGAATCGCACCCCGAGTTCCAGAGCGACAGGATATATGGGGAAAAATTCGGAAGTCATCTGGATGCAAAGAGTGCGCATGGAGGCCGAGCAACGCTCTCGCAAACTTCCCGGATCCTATGAGGCAGAGGACGAGGACGAGTTCGCAATCCACTCCGTGAACTACCACCTCGATGATATGGACATATCCGTCCCTGGCCCCGTGCATGTGTACTGGATGCCGCCACGGAAAGTGGCGGATAAATTCTTCGAAGATTATTTGGAGACGGTGCACCCATTTTTCCCTATCATTAGCCGCACCCTCTTTAGTGCCCAATACAAAACTTTCTTTGAAAGTGCTGCACGGCCGGGTGACAAGTGGCTGGCTATCCTCAACATGATCTTTGCCATTGCTGCCAAGCACGCCCATCTTACGCAGGCACCATGGCGTGGAGATGAAAATGATCATCTTGCTTATCTAACGCGAGCTCGGATATTGAGCATGAACGGGGATGTGCTGTTTAGCCATCCTGATCTCCAACAGGTGCAGGTCGAAGGTCTGATCTCTTACTATCTACTTTCATCGGACCAGATCAATAGATCTTGGCGAATCGCCGCTCTGGCTGTCCGATCCGCAATCACTCTCGGGCTCAACATGAAAAACACCAGTGAAGGGACAGCCAAACTCTCCAAGGAGGCACGCTATAGGGTCTGGTGGTGTCTCTACACATTCGAGCACATGCTTGGGATTATGACGGGCCGGGCCTCAACCATTACGGATGGAATCTGTACCACGCCGTTTCCGCTACCCTTTGAGGAGGATCAACTTCTGCAGCCTGCTGCGGCCAAGCTTTTGAACGAGCCCGAATTGCGTCATGAATACATAGACGCTGCGATGGCCTGTTCCTCCGTACGGCTAATGCCCTCCAACCCCAGAGGGGGTAGAGATGCACGGCCGGCAGACAAGCCACGCGATGTGAAGTGGCTGAGAAGCGTTCATCCCAGTAGCGCCCTTGGATTCCTTCATTATGTCGACCTCGCGGTGATAGCGCAGGAAATCGTCAACCGGGTGTACTCGCTGGATTGCGTTTCGATCCCCTGGAGTCATATTGAGAACCGCATTGGTGATCTGCGAGCCCGTATCGATCTCTGGTACGCAAATCTCCACGAATCGTACGACTTTAGTCGGAGGGATAACCAGCCATCGGATACGATCCGTGGCAAGCTCTTCCTCGCCTTCCATTACTACAGCGCGCGCATCACCCTAGGGCGTCCGTGCTTATGTCGCCGCGACGCAGGGCCGACTACGGCCAACAAGAAGCCGACTTTCAGCCATGAAATGGCGGTGATCACACTGGAGTCTGCGCTACGCATGCTTGAGTTGATTCCAGATGAGCCGGACGCTGTCCGGCTCTATGATATCTGCCCGTGGTGGTGCATTTTGCACTATCTCATGCAAACCACGACCGTGCTGCTTCTTGAGTTATCCTTCGGCAGCATTCATATGCCGGATGAAGAAATGAACTTCTTGGCTGCTGCTAAGAAGGCTATCCGTTGGATCTTTGCCATGGCCGAGAACAGCCTCGCATCACGCCGTGCATGGGAATTATGTTACAGTAGCCTGCGGCAGATTTCGATCGGGATGAATTACGACCTCAGCGACATGCCAGCCTCTGACTATGAAGCTCACTTTCAGAAATTCGTTCTTTCAAAGCAACAACCTGGTCTGTCGACTCAGTCTGGTGAGACCGTCCGGCCGACACCAGCCTTCTACACCACAGCTGCCGATGTGAACCCAGCTACGACTATTCCTTCCGATGTAACCCCGAACCCAGTCGTGCAGTTTACCCCGAATCGGTATCAATTCCAGGGCGTGTCCGTTCCGCCCAACCTGGTGCCCACGAACTTGGAAGTGAGCTCTGGAGGGGACACCTACTTCCCATACGACCCGATCAGCGGAGAATTTATCCGTTCATTCTTCCCCAGTTCCACGGAAGAGGATTTGTGGGACGGAATGTGAGATTGTCCTGTCAGTTGAACTGCGTGAGATAGTCGTTGCAAATATTTTCATTTCTATCTATGAATGACCCTATATACCTCTCTTTGCTCTATAGCTTACGCCTTCTCATCTCCCTGGGTTTCACGATTATGTTCTTTTTATTTATGTCTATGATATAAGGGAGGGATTTCGGATGATCGGTGTTCTACAGGGGTGGCAGGATACAGGCTGGCACTGGTGATCCAACACAGATGGGATAGATGGATGGAGCTTGGGTGGTCTTGGTTTTTTATCGATTTTACTTCCCGCCCCTTTACGCAAAAGTAATCTGCGTGCACAATTCACCATGACGTCTTTCTTCACATTTATCATATCATATAGCAGCGAGCGTTCAACTTGGAGAGCCGAAACGGGGGCTTTTGTGTAGTTACTTATAGTATCTTTTTTTGACAAACACCCTGAAAGCATGTCGAGAGGTTGAGGTTGTATAAAAGTGCTCTTTTATCAGCCAATGTTGTCATATCATATCAGGCTTATAATGTTATCTATGTACACACCTTTTCTTTCACGCTAGTCTTCAGCATCAAGTGGATTATCCTATCTGTCTCTATCCCAAGATCCAGTACGGTGCTTTTGGTAATCCCTGACCATATTATCTCAACCCGTTCACCCGTTATGCTACATGCCATTACTTGAACAATGGAATCTCTTAGACTTCATATGGATGTATGCATGGATTGGTTGGTGGAAAGTAGATATGGCAAGCAGCATTGACCTGATCGGAGCAGAAGGATTGTTCGAAGCTTTAGACCCTAGATAGGTAGCGTTGCCCTCTATCCTCTACGGCGTACAATCAGGTGACTTCTAAACATACACTCCGGAGGAAATATCCTGGGTGAGTGATCAAAATAACCCGCTATGTTATAACTATTAACTAACCAACTACATCATGTGATGAGTAAGCCATAGGTAGGTCAGGTACAGAGTAAGTACACTCTGGGGGAAATATCCTTAGTGACTGCCTGTTTATTTTGTTGAAACTAAACCTGTCAGGTCCGGCGGTGCTTGAACGGACTAGATGCTCCAGGAAACAAAATTCTGGATGACTGTCACACACACACACACGCTCTCTCTCTCTCTGGCATGGGGATGTGAATGTGGGTGTGAATGTTGGCTGGGGGTTGATTCTGTGATTTCTGGTTGTTTTATGTAGTAGGACATGGTATCAAGCATTTCGATATTTGTTGATTATTGAGTTAGTAATATCGTTGGTTTGATGATATGCTTATCTATTGATGTTATATTAGGACAGTAATGTGATTTCTTTGTAGTAAGAGTAGTTTATTATATTGGGAGCATGACAGGCACCATGTGCATGCCATAAATCAAATAACAATTATATCCTCATGGCTGTTCAAAATATATGCTTATTTCCAGGCCTTTCACCTCTAATCTATAATAGAATAAAATATTGTACAATCATGTTATATAGTAACATATATACAGTCCCAAAGCATCACTATCACAGCCAGGGAAACAGCATGCGGAAGATGGACAACATATCATTCAATGATAGATGCATCATCCCTCCACCTTCTCCCCCTTCTTCCTCGCCTTCTTTATTTTGTCCAACGCACGTCTCTTTTTATAGGCGAACCCTCCGACTTCACGGTTGATTTCCCGTCGACGCATGTGAAAACCCTCGAATTTCTTGACGCAGAACGTGAGGACTTTCTCTGCGGGGTTGTGTTTGCGGCCTGGGGATTGCTCCTCGTTTTCGCCGTATTCCTTTACCGCTGCCTGGGCAATGATTCGGACGGTACCAGGATTGGGAATCATGGCTTTGTCATGGAGTTTCCGGAAGTATTCTCCGTCGAAGTGTGGGTCACCCTTTGCTGGGTTTCGTTCATGGTGAAGGAACAGGCGCGTGATGCCGCCTGCTTGGAGATGACTGGAAGTCGGGGACTTCGCATCGATACACCATTTGTTCCAGAAGCGTATCCCGGCGAAACTGCCTTGTGTGTCGACGACGGCGGCGAGGAGGGAATGGAAGGCGGTTGATGGGATGTAGGGAGCCGTGCTTCGGGGGCCGGCTTTGTGCTGAAGGGTTGGGGTGGCGGAGGTGGCGAGGTCGTGGAGAGCGCCAGGAATGGAGAGGAAGATGCGGTGGAGGCCGGCAAGGGAGCGTTCCTGGTAATGCGATTTTGAGAACTGGGTGGGTTCGTTGAATTCGCCGGCTAGAATGCGAAGGAGGATGTCCTTAGCCCGAGCGAGGGATTGGGTTTGTTGTTCCGGCACTGTTGAGGGCTCGGAGTGTTGCTTGATGGTGTGGTCCAGACGGATGATCTCCGCTGCCAACGCGGTGATGTTGCTGTGACCCCAGGATTTGGCGCGGCGATCCCTGAGATATTCGAGCATCAGAACCACAACATCCCACTGGTGCGTTGCAATTCGGAAGTTTAGGAGAGCCCGGAGGGTATTTACTGAGAAAGGCCGGGAGAGCGATTCGGCGACAGTGTCGTGAAGCGCTGTGTTCTTGGTTGCGGCGGCATACCGGAGGATGGACGGAGCCAGGATTTGGTTGCCGTATGCGCTCGGTGGAACTGGAGGTCCATCGGCGTCGCTAGAGAACAAGAGCCAGTCACCAAATGCAAACGCTCGCGATGCTGTGGTCAGGTCGAGCAGTTCAGCCAGTGTGACGTTTGAAAGCTGTGGCATAGATGATTCAAATGGTATTAAGGAGTCCAGGAGGCCGATCCCGAAGGTATGAATGGGGACATCAAGTCGTTCTATCCGCGAAGTGAAGAACTCATCAATGCGTTGTATTTTGCTGGTGTCGACGATGGCCTGCAGCCAGGCAAATGCGTTCAACGCGTCACCGCAGAGGCGCTGCGACGAGTAGAGCCTGATGTTGTACTCGGCCAGGCCAGCCAAGGCAGATGTGTCATCATAGAGCTGTGACTGGCTCAGCCGCGCCAGATTGTCCTCATCGGCGTGAAGATCTACATCCCAAGGGGGAACAATGCACGATGTACTTCTGAGGAAGTCATCAAACATCTGGGGATCAGCCTCCGCTTGCAGGCCTCCCGATTCCACAACCCGCACCATGAACCAGTTCGATGACCTGTGCGTCGGTAACAGGTTTTCACCGGCCTTTGATGGAAAGATAGCGTGTTTGAAGGAAGATATATGGCGCAGAAGCGCACTTGGTGGCATACCGCGGAAGCCGAGTCCTAGGTAAATCTGATTGGGAAGGTTATCCAGCAATGCTGATGCCACTTCTGTGCTGATTACTCGCTCCCCCAATCCATGGAAGGGCGCAGGATCAAGACGTTTTCGCAGCATTCTAGGGCGCTCAACATATTCATGCTGTCTCCAGGTTTCTTCCTGATCGATTTTGGTCTTCCATACCGACCCAGCATCATCAAGGATAATGGGTTTCCAGCTCTGGAATTTCCAAGCTTGGTCGCCGGTTCGTCTTCTCATCTGGCCAACCAACCATACTCCCTCCTTGATATGGTCATGTTCCACACAGCACCAAAGTATCAACTCCAACCAAATTTCAGGTCCAAGTTCACGGATCCCCATTTTGAAGGGCAGGTATGGCGAATCTTCGCCTGCAGCTGCCGTTTGGGCAGCGATCTCTGCTTGGTGCGCCGTCCACGCAGCATCCGACAGAACATTCATGATATGGGTCGAAAGCAGATGCATTCCAGGGGGTCGAAAATTAGCTTGATAGCTGCCTGGAGGGACGTATTTGTACACCCTGTCCGATACGGCACCGGAGTGGTGCAGGCGAGCAAGATTCCGAAATACGCAAGACATAGCTAATTTTGACTCGTTCGGCGAGGTGTCCGCAGCATCTAGTACAATAGCCCCTAAGCTCTGCCACACCTCAGCCATAAGGCTCTTCGAATGATCATTGGCGAAGGGCCGCTCTGTAAAGGCATCCAGACTCGTCATGTCGGAGGCCTGCGTCTGTGACACGCTGGAAGCATGTTGGGGTCGTGGAGCGGAGTCGACAGGCTGATCAGTGAGATCATCGAGCGAAATCCCAGAGCCCAGAGTCCAGTCAAAGCTGGTGAAGGGCTGTCGGGGGGATTTAACCTCCTTGAGCGAATCCGCGCCATCAAGCAACCGATTGATGAGGAATTCCACCGCAGGCCAATTGTTCAACCGAAACCCGAGATGTGCCAGAAGGTCGGTTTTGCCCAATTCACGTGCGTGCAGTAGCAAATTGGACAGCTCGAGGGTTTGCGCGAAGTATTCTGCATTTTGTGGAAATGTCGGGTTAGACGCGGTCTCGGAAACGTCGTCGGGGTGTCGTCGCAGCTTTGGCGGTAGGTACTGGTCCAACAGCGAGACCCAAGCCTCGGGGTTGCTCTGCTTTGATCCAGAGACAGGAGGTTCCTTCTTTTCCGCCCTAACATAGTCTTGTAATAGCTGGCGATCGATCGGAGGACCGGCCCCGGCGGAGAAGTGGCGACTCCATTGTCGCCTTTCGGGGGAGGGTCCCCGGCTGGAGAGCCTTGTGCGAAGCGAGACGTGAAGCGGGCGACGGCGAAGGATCGATACAGGGGGGACCAAGGGAGACCCGCGGTCCAGGCACGGCAGTCGAGCTGGACACAGGCACCTTTTCATGACACGACGGAGGAAGCGGACGAGACCGGCGGGCAAAGGAAATCCAAAGCTCGATATGACCGTCGGACGGACGTCTTGTGGCGCATGTCTAATCGTCGAGTTGGTCCCGCATTCCCTAAACCGGGCAGACAAGTGAAGAGCTATGGACTGGCAAAGCCCCGGAATTATTGATCGCAATGGAAGGAGCATCGGATTGCTGCCATCGAAAAGCTTCGGGGAGAAAAAGCATCGCGATACGGCTGACTCAGCGGGCCCGGCCCGACCAATCACAGCGAGGCTATATAGATCATTTGAAATACGGCGCCCAGGCAGCCCCACTGGCGCTATTTACTATCAGACAAAAGATGCAAAGGCTGGAATATGAAACATGACCCCGAAAAAAATAAGGGGGGGTTATGTACACTCCCACATTGAGTATTTATTAACACACATGGCATATTCAACAACAAAAGGTATCAATGAAACAAGGGACAAGATCGGACAACCAGAAACCCGTCGAAAACGCCGCAATAATAGACGATAGACACCGGCTGAGAACAAAAGGGCTGAGACCGATATTGTCTCCCCATAACAACCAAGCATGCCTTCTTTCCCGGGTGACTAAGACCCCATGAAGTAGAAAGAATGCATGCCGTTTAATACCAGACAGTTCAACCCAAACTCCCTCCAGCAATCATCAATCATCATACAAATGACTGTCATGGCGTAGAAAGCAAAGAAGACGGGGGCCTTTTTACAGCATATGAGGCATCATGAGGCTGTGGAACTTCTGTCTTCAGAGCTCCTCTTCGGCTTCCATGTCAACGTCCTCATCCGCAAACTGCATTTCACCCCCCAGCTCCTGTTCGACTTCATCAACAACGAAGCTCTCGTAGTCCTCAAGACCCTTCTGGACGTGGACCTTGAAGCGGATGACATCGTTCAGCATGCTTTCCACGTTGGTATGCAGCTCCTCTCGCAGCGAATTGGCCCGGAGCGTAAGTTGCTCGTATTCGATATTCGTGTTCATCTCGCGCTGCTCCATCAATTGAACGCTCTCGCTCAAAGTGGCTCGCATCTTGGCCAGCTCTTTCTCCATCCTTTCGATTTGTGCATCCGACGCAAGCTTCTGGGTGGTAGTGATCTCCTTGAGGCGTTCGAATTCCTCTTCGGCAGCACGTCGCTTATGTTCCAGAGCTTCAACCTCGCTGCGCTTTTCATCCATCGCCTCTTTGATGTTGTCCAGCAGATTGCGCCGATCCAGGTCGTCGTCAATAGCTTGTTTCCGGCGCTCGTTGATATCCTTCCGAAGGGTCTGGAGGTTGCTGCGGACTATGCCTCGGAGATCCAAGTTCAACAGATGCGCTGGGTGATAGCCCGTGAACGGGTCTGCCAGCAATCGATCTCCCTCTGGGGATACCCGATTCGGCATACCGCCAATTTGCGAAGCGGAGAAATTACTTTCGTTGACGTTCAGGCTGAGTTCATACTCGTCGCCCTTGGCATTGACCGCTGACGATGGGATCAGGCTGTTCTGGTAACCGAGCGTGTTGTAGGCCTTGACGATCTCCTCCAAATCCTCGAGTTTCTTGCTCGCCTCTGCTTCCTTGGCCATGACCCGTGCGTGCGTCTCTTCCAACCTGTTGATCGTGTCTTCGAGGCTCTTCTGCAGGCGTTCACGTTCGGTATTCATGCGATCGATATCCTGAATGGTCAGCCCCTGACGGTCGACACTCGCCTGAAGCCCGGACCGCTCTTCTTCGGCCGCCTGTAGGTCTGCGTCCGTCTTCTTGGCCTCGTCATCCAAGAACTTGATGCGATGCTCATACTTCTCGATCTTGCCCTGGACATTCTGGTTGTAGTCCTCAAACTTCCTTTTATCGTCCTCCAAAATTCGGAAGTGCTTATCTAGTTTGGCCATATCCGGGGCGTTCTTCTCCAGCTCTTCGATCTGATCCCGTAGGTTTCGGTTCTCTGCCTCCAGGGCCTCCATTTCCTGCACGTACTTCTCATTGCCCTTTTCAAAATCTTGAGCCATAAGCGCAATGTGAGGTTCCAGTCGTTTCTCAGCCATGTCATCGTCCTCCTCCTCGCCACCTTGTAGCCAGTCGTGATAGGCACTCGTGAGAAAGCGGAAAATGATGCGATCGCCCGACACGTCTACTCCCATCTCCGCACAAGCCTCGTCGTATTCGCCGAGGATGTACCTGTCCATCATCTGCGCCAGTTGCATCAACCAATGCAGCATGCCGAGGAAGGTGGGCCAATTTTGACCTCCAACCGCCGCTATCTGGGACTTCGTGATTCCCTTTTCGTATGGGTAGCGCAGTTGCTTGAGGATCGGCGGGACTTCCGCATCCATACTCTTTTGGAACCGGTAACCCGGATCAATGCGATGATAAAGCCACTGGAAGATGAAGTTGAAGTCTTTCTGTGTCGGAGACCTCAGCGTGTTCTGGCCCAAAGAATGCTTCATTTCCAGCTCAAAGTTGTTGTGCGTCATATATTCCAAGAGCTCTTGTCCAATGCGGGCCTGGAAGGATCTGTCCCTGAGAGGCCGTGGATCTCTGGGGACACCAGCTGCCGTGGGCACCTGGGTGAAGAAGGATTGGTGACCCATGGCACCACCCACGGACGGTCTTGAGAATACGCTGCTCCGTCTTTGCAGTCCCTGCGCCGCTGCGTTTGACGACATCGACCCTGGGGCAAAGCTCGGGCGCCCGACAGTAGGCCCTTGAAAAATATTGCTCGATACGGAACGTCGGACCGAGGAAAGACCAGCATCAGCTCCCAAGCCCCCGCCAGATGACGACCGCTGGAAGTTGGGCTGCTGAGGGCGACTAGTGGAGTTGAGAAGCGACATGCGCGTGTGCTGGGAGGTGAAGGGTGCGTTCTGATAACCGATCGAACTGGTGCGCTTCAGGGCCGAGGAGGGCTGAGGAAGAGCCGAGTAATTTTGGTTGCTCCCCAGAGCCATCGACTGTGTAGGTTAAAGTTAGTATAAGTCTTTATCTTGCGACTGAATAAGGCCGGGAAGGAGGTTGACTGCGACGAGCGCAGGACGCATACCTCTCGGGGGCGTCTGATGCTGAACAATCCTGTGTCCTGCGACATGATGACGGAGAGGCCGCAATCGCGGCTGCCAAACTTAGCAAAAGCGCAATATCCCAGGCCGAGATCCGATCCCAATGATAGATTTGCGCCGGGCACCAAAAATGCCAAAGTCGAAGGCCGCGCAAAGCTGAAGATCGGGCCGCAATAGGAGACGGGGGAGTTTTGGAGGGCAGTAGCGACCGAGCGGGCGATGTAAACAAGATAAACAAGACATGCCACTTCGCCCGCGACCGGCAGGCGGTGAGAGCCCGCCGGTCGCAACGCAGTCGCAGGGGGAACAACAGATGGGCCGAGGGGCGCTAAGCCGATGCGGGCGCAGTATCACGAGGATCACGAGACTCTGGGGAACCTCCGCGGCGGTACGAAACGGCGTAATTACCAGCGCTACTTCCGAGGTTCGTTGCTCGCTCGCTGCCGATGCGGTCGATCGCCTCCGCCTCTCCTCTCTCCTCCTCGCCTTTCGACCCTCGAGCTTCCTCTCCATCCACCTCCCCTCCCCCCCTTCCTCGCCCCTGATACCCTCTACTCTGATTCTGCCCGGTCAGAGCCAGAGTGCCTGGGGAACTCGCCATCATGGTTCGCGAGGAGCTTATCTCCTCTGCTGTAAGTCCTGCCTTTATCTGCGCTGCTGGCGCCGGAGTCGGAGCTGACCCTCATGGTTGATTCTAGATCACTTGTGCGTGCTCAACCAACCCCCGATCCCGCTGATCTGTCCATCCATCTAACGCCCAAACAGTTCTCCAGGATCCATCTGTAGCTGCCTCTCCGATTGAGAAGCGAGTCGCATTTCTCCAGTCCAAGAACCTGACGAAAGAAGAGATCGATGTCGCTCTGTCCAGGACGGGCGAGGATCCCTCGGCGGCGGCGGCCGTAACTTCATCCTCGGGCTATCAGCCAGCTCCCCAACAGGCTGTCTACCGACCTCCCCCCCCTCCTGGCTCGGGATATGGCTATCCTCCGTATGGCCAATGGCAGCCTCCGCCAGAGTGAGTTCCGTATCTGCGCAGCTCTCATGAATGAGCCAAGCTAATCAATCTCCTGTCGCATAGGCCCCCCAAACGGGACTGGCGTGACTGGTTCATTATGGCCACAGTGGTTGGGGGAGTGGGATATGGACTTTATTCTATAACTAAGGTCAGTGTCTGATGGAATGTCCAGTGGTCTGGTGACCATGTATGTTGACGTATCTTGAAGCGCTACATTTCACCTCTCATCGCACCGCCAACTCCGCCCCAGCTGGAGCAAGACAAGGAGCACATTGACGAGGAATTCAACCGCGCCTTTGCGTTGATCGACCAACTTTCTACAGATACGGCCGCCTTGAAGTCGGCAGAAGAGGCACGCACGGAACGCCTAGACACTGCCCTCAGGGAGGTAGAGACCCTAGTTTCGGATATGAAGAACGCTTCCCGGAGAAGAGATGACGAGACTCGTCGTATCAGCGATGAAGTCAGGTCGCTCAAAGATGCCATTCCCAAAGCTCTGGAAGGTGCTCGGGAGGGCAACGAGACCCGGCTCAAGGAGCTTGGTTCTGAGTTGAAGAGCTTGAAGACCTTGCTGGGCAACAGACTCGGTGGCGGCGGTGGCAATGGCGCCAGCTCTCCTACCCCTGGACGGTTCAGCGGTATGAGTATACCCACCCCTAGTGCTCCTCGGCCAGCGGAGGAGCCAAGCCCCGCTGCTTCGGGCCCGGCCAACGGTGCCCCCGCGGCGTTGCCTGGACAAACACCCCAGCCCGCACAGCCGAGCCCCAGTGCCAGCACCCCCTCGCTGGCAAGCAACCCGCTTTCGCAGTTCAGCCGGTCCGCCTCTATCCCTGCCTGGCAGATGGCGGCCGCCAACCGGTCCAAGACTGCATCTCCCTCGACTCCTTCCGCCAGCCCTCCGGACAACTCGACCCCCGCCGCCGAGCCCAGTGCCCCAGCCAGTTAAGCATACCGAATACCAGACTCTGTTACGTTCATGCCTGTCATGTCAGTGTAGTGTAATTAGAATGGATGTTTAAAATGAACATGATGCATTACCGTGTGGATTTCAAGGTCTAGACTACTATATAACAAATTGATACATACAGATCAATCTACCAATGACCACCAAGCAATCCGAATATAAGTAGATCAAACTTAACCCTAGACACCAGCCAAATCCCTCCATATACAACCACCGCCGTGAAAGGTCCCATATACTGTGTGGATCCATCTACTCCGACTCCGCCATACATCCTGTATCTAGATCCAAGCCACCGCCTACAATAAACATTAAGAATTCACCAACAAAGCCCAGAAGAATACTAGCCCCTCAATAGGCAAGGTAGCACTAACCCATTGCCTGAACAGCACCACTCCATAGATACTTTACCTATCCCATTGACCATCCCCTCCCCTCCCACCCAATCGCAACCCGCCGCAGCCAAAAAAGCTTGGCACCCCGAACCATCTCCGACGTCACTCTCCATCCATCTTCCTCCATCAAACCCAACCCAACCCAATCCAATCCACCACACCCAACACCAGCCCCAGCCCCAACCCCAGGACTAAACAAACCAAAATGTCCTCCCGCGACCCCCATCGCCCCGACTTCCACTCCCACCGCACCCACCGCACCCACCGCACCCACCACCGCTCGCGCTCTCGCTCTCGCTCCCCAACCACAACCTCCCGCTCCGACAAACACCACCACCACCACCACCGCAGCAGCAGACACCACGACCATCGCGACCGCCGCAACGACCCAGACCGACAAGACCGCCACGCGCGCCACCGCGCGCGCCGCCAACAGCGCGACCAGACCCAACTCCAAAATGCCGCGCCCGCGCCGGTGGTCCTGCCCCTCCAGGCGCGCGAACTCCGCAAACGTGATCTCGAGCACTACATGCCCATGTTCGATATGTATTTGGATATCCAGAAGGGGATCTTTATTGATGATTTGGCCGAGGAGGAGGTGAAGGGACGGTGGAAGAGTTTTGTGGGGAAATGGTAGGTTTCTTTCCTTTCTCTATTACTATTTTTCTGGCTTTGGGTATGGGTTTGGCTGGGGGGTGTGGATGTGGCTATGTACATGCTACAATGTGGAATTGGGGAATGGATTAATGGACGGATGAATGAATGGATGGATGGATGGATGGATGGTAATTAACATCACATCACAGGAACCGTGGAGAACTGGCCGAGGGATGGTACGATCCGAGCACGCTAGAGAAAGCGCGACAGAGCGTTGCCGCGGCGCAGGCACAGGAGAACGAGAACCCGTCTCGTCGGGCCCGCGGGGGATCGGATGAGGGTGCTGGACCGGCGCGGGGACAGTCGCATACAAATGGGAACGAGATGGAGGATTATGAGGATGAGGATGACGATGATGAATACGGCCCTGTTCTTCCCCGGGGTCACCGTGGAGGAGGGGGAGGGGGTTTTTCCTCCGGTCCGACGATACCTAATATGCAGGATTTGGAGCTGCAGAAAGGTGCGTTATACTATCTTCCTGCTCTGATCTACCCTGGTCTACTCTGGTTGTATTTGATGGTGGGAGTGGCTGGCTAACACACACCAGAACTCGCAGCCGAAGACGCCCTCGCGGCGCGCCACGACTCCCGCGCGCTCTACCGCAGCGAGCTGAACGCGCACAAATCGGAAATGCGACACATGCAGGACGAGGTCGCGCCGCGGGCGGAACCGGGGACGCATGAGCGGCGCATGGAGAAGCGCCAGGAGGCGTCGGCGGCGAATCGCGCGTTCGCGGATGCGAAACGCGGCGGGTCGCCGGAGGCGGCGCCGGAGGAGGAGTTGATGGGCGCGGGCGAGAATGATCTGGATGCGCTGAAGAACGCGCGGGCGAGGGAGCAGCGGAAGAAGAACGAGCGCGAGATTCGCAAGGAGGAGATCATGCGGGCGCGGGCGGTGGAGCGCGAGGAGAGGTTGCGGCGGTATAGGGAGAAGGAGGATGAGACGATTGGGTGGTTGAAGACGTTGGCGAAGCAGAGGTTTGGGTGAGGGGTTTTCTTTGTTTATTTTCTCTTGATGGTGCGTATAGATGCCATTAGAGCTGGATATTGAATACTATACTCACTCACTTCATCGTCGTCAGAATTGCAGTTTTGTATATACTACTAGTATAGATTGATCCCCTTTCGAATATCACATGAAACGATGATAACAGCAACAATTCTTTTTTATTTCCAGATCACCCCAGCCAACTCCCAACTTTTATAAGCTCTCTAATGCAGTAGTGCCGTATACCCCCACCCCAATCATAAGAGTCAACAAAAACGCCAATCCAAGAAACCACACCCCTTCCCTCTAATTCTTCCTTCCCAAATCCAAATCAGCAACCAGCTTCAAATGCTCGGTGCCCTTAACCGCCGCATCGCCAGCCCCAAAGAACGGCTTCACAGCCACATCGACCGTCTCCTCAAACAGCCGTCCGACCACTGCTTCCTTGAGGTCTTCGCCCGTCTGCGCAAAGTCCGGGTAGGCATTCAGCTCCAGCAACCACGCGTTGCCGCTCTTATCGATCAGGAAATCCACCCCGAAGAGCTCGAACGCATTCGGCAGCGTCTGGAAATGCACCATCATGCCCCGAGCCGCCGCCTCGAAGATCTCCCCGCTCACCGCGCAGATCTGGTCGAACACCTTCTCCTTCCAGGTGCTGCCGAGTCCCGGGATGTAGTCCTCCAGCTGCCAGAACCGCCGCACGCTTTCCTTGTTGGCGCTGCCGCCTTCCTGGAAACAGGTGTTGGTCAGGTGGCGGGCCAGATCCTTGACTTCGTCTTCGTCTTCCCAGGGTGGGCAGTAGGGCTTCGCGGCGAAGAGGGCCAGCATTTCCTTGAAGACGTAGACTTTCAGGGACCCCACGGCGAGGACGTAGGTGCGGATGTGGAATTTGCGGTTGTGGGAGGAGGGAATCAGGAGGGGAGGGTCGATGTAGGGTTGGGCGATGAAGTGGCGGAGTTGCGAGGTGACGACGCCGTTGTTGTTGTTGTTGTTGTTGTTGTCGTCTTCGTCGTCAGAGGGCTCGGAGCGCTCGGATCCGCTCTCGTCGTCCGAATCGCTGACTTCCCATTCCTCGAAGATCTCACGTAGTCCGTCTTCGCTGTTGAAGAGCCGGATGCCTTGGCCGCGATCGCTCATCCCGGGTTTCAGGATCCACCATTCTTTCTCTTCCTCCGGGGCGGTCTCGTTCTTTTCGAGGCTCTCACGGAGCTCGTACGCCTCCAGGAGGGCGTCGTCGAGGAACTCGGCGTAGTCGAGCTCAAAGTCGAAGCCGAATTTGAAGTGCTTGGCTAGCACGCTGTCGGGGTGCTTGGTCACCCAGTTGGTCACCGTGTTGGACAGGTAGTGCTTGCGGATCAAGGCTTTGCGGATAATGTAGGCGTTGGAGAGAGAGGTGGATGAGTGCACCATGATGTGCTCGAACTCGAGTCGTTCGTATTCACGATACTGGAAGACGGGGGCGGTTCGTGATGGAAGCTCGTCCAGGGAGGTTATGGCCCGGCATTGACCACCTCCCAGACGACGTTGGAGTGCCCGCTCCATCAGATGCTGGACATATGGATCATCGCTGTCCACGAGAGTGTAGAATGCAGGTTGTTCATTATTATCCGGTCTACACGAGATAGATCTATCAGAACACCAGCCATCACGAATAAACCAGAGAATCAAGCCAAGGGGAGAACAGCAAAGTGCAGGGTGCATAAACTAGCTTGGAGTAGTCTATCTGACAAACGCGCAAATCTATTGTCATATGCAACCACGTCGTAGACTCAGCAATGTGCCACTCACAGCGTAATCTCCCCTTCGATGCCGGGTGTATGCATGAAATTGGCCTTCAGAGGTGTAACACTGCAGTGCGTTAGCAGAGCGAGCGCCGGACAATGCTCGGGCAGGTAGGGATGGATGGGACAAACCTGGTCATTCCCTCCTTCACAATCCAACCATCATTCCCTGGGGCACCCTCCTCCACACTTCTGTACACGTCCGTGAAGTTCGGCGACCACTCAAAGTTCTTGTGTTGGATTCGAGTCCTCTTGACGGGAGCCCCGTTGACCGGAGTCTCCCCGACCTGGTGCCGCACCTTCTGCTCCTGCTTCTCCGGCGTGTCCGACGGCACCGAAGCTTCCACCGCCTTGAAGCAGCTGCCTGATGACCACCGGTTATCAAGCATCTTGGTGTAGACTACCTTGCTTTCGCTGACCCCGGGCTCTAGCGGAACATTCACCGTGTAGAGATCGACCCCCTCCGCCCAGTTCTTGTGCAGGTATTCGATCAAACGGACAGAATGGCGTGATGCCTCCGCAATGACAATGGGGTCATGATCACGCGAACTAAAGGCGTAAGATAGCGCAATGGCATGTTTCCCGCAGACAGCCGCCTCCATGGCACCACCGATCGTTCCACTCGACATGGCGAACAAAGCCGTCGTATTGCGGCCGTAGTTCGGACCGGACACCACGAGATCGATGGGCCCTCGGTCTTCGAAGTAGTGATACAGGCCGATTTGGACGCAGCTGGCCGGCGTGGAGTTCACCAGCACCCATTCGTCTCCATCGTAGTTCTCGTCGTCGCCCTCGTTCATGCCATGGGGGTATTCGTGCGTGGTTCCGTCGTCTTGGTGGAGGGTGCCCGGCCGGAAATAGGTGGGCTTCACGGCGGCGCCGATGAGGTGAGCTTTACCGATCCATGATCGCTGCTGGTGGGGGAGGACGACCGAGACGGTGTGGCCGGCCGACTGCAGCGATTTCACGAGCGAGTAGATGTACGGGGAGGACTGTTGTGACGGCGGACCGTCGTCGTTGACCACCTAGGTACGCACCGAGGGCGACTGTTAGCCGGGATGAGGGTCCAACTGGGCATTGAGAGGCCGAGCAGGCGAGGGAGAAGGGCACTTACTAAGATATGCATTGGGACAGGTGCTCGGAGGAGTGGAAGGGAGGGAGGAGGAGAAGGGAGAGAGAGAGAGTCGGGGAGGAGAGAGAGAAAGAGGGGCAGCGAAGAAGAGTTGTTGGGCGGCAGAGTTCCCCGCCCCGTTTCGCTCGGCTCCCGTTATCGATATGCTACTGCTACTAGCAGTGATTGCTCATTCGCGCCTAACTGTTCGTCATTCCTCGTGCATTCGTGCATTCATTCATGCATTCAGGCCTACGCATACCCGTCACTCTATATAGGTCTGCCACCCCCTACGAGGGGTCGTCGCGGAACAGATGGCTTCGGCGCCGTTGCACGCCTCGAGCATGAGCGCTTTCCACTCCGGTCCCGGCGCCTGCCTCCGCCGAAGGCCCTTCGCCTCGGTCGTCCGGTGATACCTCCTCGCCTGCATCCTCCTTCTCGTCGTCCTCGGGCTCGTAATCTTCTTCCCTCTTGATCTGGTGTCCTTTCGTGGAGGGTTCCAACGGAGCCTCTAAAGGCAAGACTGGCTCATCCACATCCTCAGCCTTGATGGGCATGTCGTTATGCTTCTCCATCTTCACCACAACCCCGGGCTTCTCGCCGCCACCGCCGCCACCGCCGCCATTGATCAGCAAAGCTAGGAGAGCCCACGCAATCCCAGCCGATACCATAGACACGCTCCAGAACATAAACCCAAAGACAACAAAGGATGTGAGTCGCCAATTATACATCGCCCAGCTGATCTCCCTATTAGCTTATGTACCAATCCGGACAAGTGGAACAAAGCCTTACCGTAACCCTGTAAACCTCGCCCTAAACATTACTTTCGCCTTGTATACTTGCATCTTCTCCGAGCTGTGGATTTCCAGGCGCAAGGATTCTGGTATATTGCGCCACCCTCGGGCAAACTGGACGCGCTCCATCATTTGGACCTGCAGTTTCTCGGCTTCTCGGTGCCACCCAATCACATATAGCGGCATAAACGAGAGCTTGCTAGCGGTGTCCACCAACGGCGACGCGTATGTAAGGATGGCAGGGCGTCGCGACTGGGAGAGGGCAGTGACGGAGGTATTTAACCCCGTCTCGGCGGATGTCGATGGGCGCGAGAGCAGTGTCAGATCGAGCATGAAGTTCCCCGCGGCGAGATTTGCAGGCGTCCGTGGTAATTCAAGTTCCACCTGTACATCGTACGGCTGCGAGGAGACCAGGTCCGACCCGAGGGACGCGATTCCCCAAGGGTGTCCGTTGCTGTTGATAAAGGGAAAAGCGGTCAGAATGCGCAATGGTCCAAATAGAGCATGAGGTGACCAGGTGCGATTTCCGACTTACCCAAATTGCAAGTGTACAATGCGCTCGAGGCCAACCTGTGGGATGAATCTGTAGTAAAATATCCCGTATGCGACCGTCGATACGAAGATCATGACAATGGCCGTGCATATGAAGAGGAAGATGCCCAGGTATGCCTTTTGAGCCCGCTTAGACACGAAGGGCTCCAGGGATGCCGTCACCGCGTGCTGCGGGTTTGGAGAGCTCATTAGTTCCTTGTGCGCCATGAATGCGTGGGGTTGCCAGGAGGGACTACCAGAAGCCTCGCTGCCATGCTGCGGTCATTGTCCGCCTCATCATCCGTCGAGTACCCGGAATCCATCGTGGGAGGCCGGAGTGAGGGGAAGGCTGGCAGTGGTGACGGGTGAAGGGTCAACAACAGCCGGGGCTGCGAAAGGCGGATCGCGTCGACGTCACCGGCGGGCGCAGATCGGCGGAGAATCTCCCCGACCCCCGATGGGCCCCTTGCCGGGCCCCTTGCCGGCGTCAACAATACATACTACTGACGGAGTACGGACTAGTAGTAGGACGTAGTAATACTATATACTACGCCCTATATACATCCCCTTCTATTCATCCGGAGAACCCCCCAAACTCATGCAGTTTATTTACGGCCAGGAGGAGCACACTTCTCGTGGACTCATGTTTTTATAGCTCAGCTTATCGTTACATACCACCGCAAAGGTAGTTACAAGGGGAAAACACCAACATGAAGCGTAAGAAAGAAGCAAAAAGGAACAAGATATAAGCACCATGTAGCGATGGACCATGCTAACACGTCCGAATATGCATACCCCTCCCAGAAACCCAACCGAAACAATGAGAAACGACGAAGAACGGTGCAACATGCCAACGGAAAAGGAAACCATTCAAATCATACACCCCAGTGAAGACCCGGATTTTGGCGCTGCATGTCATGAGCGGCATCGACCAAACACCATGGCAGTCGGTCATCTCGACAGAATGCAAGGCATTGAGACATGATCAAATACTTCGTATTAATATAGTTGGAGAAGGTAGTAGAGAGTATATCCCGGCGAGTGCTCAAGGCATTGCCCGCGGGCTTTGCTGCTGGATGTGCTGCAGGAGAGCATCGAACAGACGGCCGATCTAGAAGAGTGACGTTAGCAGCTGACTTGGAGGATGGAATCCGAGCAAACTTACCTCAGGCGCAGCCTGGATGAACGGGAGACGGAAGAAGGTATAGCTCCGGTTCTGAAGCAGCTCCTGCAGGGTGATGATTAGTCCCCAGGGGTGGGGGCGGTGAACAATGAGCCTTTCGAGCAGCACTCGGATGATTTGCTGGCGGATATCGGACTCATCCTGCTCGGAGTAATCGACGCCGAAAAGACGGAGGATGGCGAAGCTGAAGAAGTACGTGTGGCTGTTCGGGTATCTGAGCTGGTTCGCCATCGCACTCAGCAGGTAGTAACGTGCCTCTGGTTGCAGGGCCTTCGCGAGCTTCTCCAAAAGCGCAGAGTGAGAGGAGTTGTCAAAGGCCGCGCGAATGTTGCCCTTGGACGCGTTGGCGGAGACAGCATCTTGTCCAACATAGAGCACAAGCGCGTTCAGCAGCACCACGTTGACATTGATCGGGGTGTAGAAAAGACCGGTGTCCTTGTCGGCAGGATTGTACACTGCATCACAGATCTGCTGAACGGATGCCTCCGACGCATCGGTGCTCTGGAGCGCATCATCGACGACACTCTTGATGTTGGCTTGAAGCAACGGAGCAGCGGTATCACCTGCAATTCTTGGAGCTTCGCGCATTTCCTCGAGACGTTCGACCTTGAGACCTTCTCTGAACGGATCCGGAAGTTTGTGGAAGGACGAAGGGTAGGCGCTCAGAACAAGGTTCCGAAGCTGAGCACAATGGGCGGGAATGACGTTGCAGAACTGGAAATGGTTCTCCGCGACAAACTCAGGGAAGTCATGGTGCAAGATCAGCAAGATCCGGAGGACGCCCTTGTACAAGTCCTTGGCAACGTAGGTGATAGTGGCAGGCTTCAGCTGCTCGCCGATGTAAGAAAGCAGAGCCTGCATGATCTCGCAGTATGGTCCCCAGCCCGCTCGCTCCGGCATGTTCAACATGCCAGACATGAAGAATCTGTGAGAGACCAACGAGAGCCATCCGTAAACAAAGCCCGGACAGTATTTAGGCTGAAGAGACAGGAACTTGTTCGCAAAGGCAAACATCATATCCTGGTGTTGGTCGCTATGCTGGAGTCCGTTCATAGAGTATTCGCAAAGGATGCTGGAGAACAGCCTAAAGAAAACGCGCTGGTTAAAGGACTCTCCCCTCATGACATGATGATGGTTCAAGACAAGTACAAGCAAGGACAGGATAGAGTTGAAGAAGGCGGCCTTGCTTGTCTTCGCAGCTCCCGTGGATTCCCCTTGGAATTTGACCAGCAAGACTACCAGCTTGCCAAGAGCGTCAATATAGAGGAAGGCCTCGTCAAGACTGCCACTAGGGTTCTGCGACTCGTGGTCAAACATTGCAACCGAGATATCAATGCTGAGGCGGAAAAAGAGAGCCGAGTCTTCTTGGTTGTCCATAACCTGTCGCTCGTGTAGATCTTTGAGGAACGAGTAATAGGTGCGATCGATGGCGCCGGGGGCCTTGTAGATGCCAATCCACTCACTGAAGATATACTCCATTTGATCCCGCTTGGACCGGGCCTTGTCGGTGAGAAGTGGGTTGATAACCTCAGGGATCCCAGATTCACGCAGTTTGCGGATAATGTCGTTGCCCACGGGAATGTCCGGGTCTTCAGCAAGCCATTGGCTCATGGCCTCAAGGCTACCGGAGAAGTCCGACCTCAGTGCGGAAGGTTCTTCGCTGAAAAGAACACGGTCCATCAGACTGGAAAGAACCTCCAAAGCGGCGCCGTTCTTTTGAAGAATAAGTCGTGTCAAGATCATATCCACGCGGCGAATGTCCAGTAGCCCAGCATCGATGAGTGCAACCGTAACGGGTACGTTGAACATGTGTTCATCATCCACTTCAGAAAGTACTGCCCAAGTGTAACGAGCAACCAGGGTCGACATGTCACACAATTTCGCGAGCAGATGTACTAGCACTTCAATCTCCAGTGTGCTCGGGGCCTGCGAATACAGAGTCGTGCATATCCTCAAGCATGTCAGTCTGGCCAATTCTTCGCCGTTTGGAGACGCGAGAATAGCGCGCAGTGCTTGGTTGTACTCCTGCAAGACAGAACTTTCTCTGCCAAGATCCCGAACACGTTCTTCCGGGGCGTTTCGAGCAGCCTGCTGCAGTTCAGAGATGAGAGTTTCTACCTTCTCCCGCGGGCTCTGGGCCTCAAGAAATCCGTTGAGCTGAGACTGTGCGCCCACAAGACTGGACTGTTGCAGCCGAGTGTCCTGCTGCGCTTGCGGCGTCCTATGAGGGACAGCGGGTTGCTCTGCAGGAGTAGAAAGGTTGGGGATAGGCGAGTACGGTTCTTGAAGAACGTCAGGAAGCTGTCGACCGGAATCGGTGGAGACATTTTGAACGTGAGCCGCTCCGGGGCCGCGAGATTGACGGGCAAAGTCCTCGTAAATGGCCAATTGCTCTTTGTTGAGACCCCCCGCAGCTTGTCGGTAAGGCTCGGGAATGAAAAGCCCCCAGCGATTCATAGATGGATCGATGAATGGCTCATTAGGCCGGGCCGCCCGATGACGTCGGCGCGCCTCTAGTTGGGGTTCGATGACTTTCTCGATCTCCGGAAGCGACTTTTCTTCCGCAGCCTTCTCGACGATGCCACAGGCAGCATCAAGGTTATCATTGACACACATGAGGATCAAGCCCTCAGGCATTGGCTGGTCGGAATACTCTTGCTGTATCATCCGGATATAGTTGGTCATGCTTACTTTGAGGGGTTCTTTGCACGTCACAAGCGCCAAACTACCAGCAAGTTGCCTGACCATTATACCAGCAGCATGTCGTACTCTTTCCTCGTCAGGTTCCATCGCATAGTCTTTCGAGACCAGTTGAACGGTGGATATAGAAGCAATAGTGACAGAACGTTCCACAACAGGCGTGATGATCTCTGCAATGGCCCGTTCAACAGCGCTGTGCACTATTTGCCGAAGGACATTGGGATCAACCATGCTGCTTGCGGATGAAGGGAGAACAAGAATTTTGTCCAAACTGGGAAGCGTCGACATGATTGCAGCTGGGGACAGTCTTTCATGACGGATACCTTGGTTGATGCTGGTAAGAGCCATATCCTCAAACGCCTCAAGACCGTCGGGGATGTTGGCCGTAGACAGTGCATCCTCGATATGAGCAGAGCGGTCGCGGATAATAACAGAAGGCTCGATAGTCTTGTGATCGAGATCGAGATCCTTGCATAGAACTTCAATCTCGAACTTCAAATTCAGCTTCAGTTCAGCGAAGTGATAGAGCTCCATCAACAACGCAAGAATATCCATCAACCATGGGTTGGGAGGATTGAAGACAGTAGATTTGGTAGCTTGAACAAGCACTTTACAAGTGAAAGGAATCACAATTGTCAAGCGTTGGCTGTCAAATCCCTCCAAGAGAAGTCCCTTGAAATAAACATTCTTATGCTTAATGGGTTTATCCTTGGCTATGGTCAAGGATCCAAGCCATGCACCGAGGTTCTTGAGATGGCCACGATCGGTGGAGGAATTGATC
This sequence comes from Aspergillus ellipticus CBS 707.79, assembly GCA_003184645.1. NCBI lineage: Eukaryota > Fungi > Ascomycota > Eurotiomycetes > Eurotiales > Aspergillaceae > Aspergillus > Aspergillus ellipticus. Next base: position 105,535 of record KZ825813.1, on the reverse strand, counting down.
GTCGCCTCGGAGTTGATGAGCTTGGACACGCTGACATAAGTTTCCCTGAGGACCTCCCCCCACAGCAACCTGTCATTAATACGGTCAAGAAGATCAAGGTATAGTTGCTGGAAGTTCGGCTGCAATTTCGCACGTTCCTCCACCAGATAGGAAGCGAACCACTGGTGATGTTGGTCTCGGAGAACATCAAGGAGGTCCCGAAGCTTTTCATCGATGTTTTGTTCCGAAACATTGTTCAATACAAAGAGAATCTTGTCCTGAACTTCTTCGTCGGGGTCTTGGTAGACATCGGGTCGGAAGGGCGCGTCAACATGAACGGAAACAAATTTACGGGTTGATCCATCCGTAGGTGCGATTTCATCAACGGCACCATTGATGGCGGGAGCGGAGATAGTCTCAACTCTTCCGGCCTCGTCTCTGACCTGGCTGCCTTGCTCACGCAGAACTTCCTCGGCCTTCTGGTAGATCGTGGTGCCTTGCAAGGTAGGAATCTGCAGGAGCAAATGACAGAAGCCAGCCCATTCTGGCAGACGATTGATCAACTGCTCAATTGCCTCAACACCGAACTTGTACATGGGGTCATGCATTTCATGGTCCCGCACCGCCTCTAAGATCATACCCAGGCCAACCTTTAACGTGATCCCATCGACGAGCCGGAAGTTGATGATACCACCGAACATGACGGCTGTCTTAGTCAACGCCTCCAGTGGGTATTCATGATAGCAATGGTACTCGTCGATAAGGCCGTGTACCATGCAAGCGAACAGGTCCTGTTCTCCGGGTTCGCGGGATGACTTGTACCTTCTCATCAACTCAAGAATTTCCCTCAAGGATAGCTCCTCATGATACATCTTGCCAAAAAGCTCTTGCATTTGCTTGTCCACGGCTTCGGGCAACGCATTGCCGTTTTCGCCATTGGCATCGATGATATCGTCGAAGCCTTCGCCGTAGTTAATGAGTCGCGGATAGGTCTGGATGCATATGCGTTGAACGGGAGTAAGATTCTCGCGGTCGCCGACGTATTCCTCAAGCACCGAAAGTAGGGTATAGACCGTCTTGACCGAGAGACTGACCATCTGAGGAGCAGGCTGTTCTTTCCTTTGCACGTGAAGCTCATCTTCGGCTTTGATCCTTAGAAACTTAGACAACAGGCTTCCCATGTCCATAGGACCTTTCTGGGCGGCATTCCGAACCCATTGCTCCAAATCGAAGGGGCCTTTGCGATGAGCGTAACAAGCAAGATCCATTGCAAGGCCATTTGTATATCCGAGGAGAAACTCTAGCCAGTTAAACTCAACAGCGTGTTCGTAGATGCCAGCAGTTGAAGTCGGATCCTGAGTGAAAGTCGTGAAAAGCTGTTCCGCTACCCACTGACGATCCTGGTGCCATGCTCCATGAAGGGCCAGGTGGTACCCTTCCTCTTGCTTGAGTATGAAGACTATCAGGGTCCGGAGAACAAAGCTCTGTTGGACACTAGTCCACGGCTGAGGGAGAGCGAGGGCCGAACACAGGAAGACGGGCAGGTCGTATTGAACAACAGCCTTGATTAACAACTGACTCTCCGCGGCGGCCCAGGCCGCTTGAGAAAACAATGCTAGATCGAATATAGCCTTGATGGCGTCTGAGGACCGGAGAGGCGACTTTGCTGCGCGGTCACCCTGCAAACGAACAAGCTCAGGACCATCGGCGAAGAATTCGGTAGGAAAGGTAGCTCGAAGGTTAGGGACCTGAGTCACGTCTGTCCTCGCGGCGATAAAAGCTGTCAAGAAAGACATCTGCGTGTCGCGATGCTCCCAATCTCCACCCCAAAGCTTTTGCACGTCCAGACTCGGGTCATCCACGGCCGCAGCCAACAGAACCGCGTACAACTTGACAAACTGCCGAGCGTCCAGCCTCAAGCCTTCACGGTCAAAGTTGCGGAAGATGAGGGGCCAACTGATTCTCTTTTCGCCATAGTGCACCTGAACAGCCCCAAGGAAAGTCTCCAGTGAGAATTCGCGCCAATATTGAGACAGGACGAGGAATAGAAGAGCACTAGCGATATGTTCCTCACTCCAGCATTCCGAGCCGGCTGCATTGATCGTTTCAGCGACGGCATCCGGGCTCGACGTTGCTTTCGGGCCTCGCGAATGGAGCTGGCGAACGAGGGTGTATCTGGGATTGATAAAGTTGAACATTTGTAGGGCGGAGGCAACTTCAAATGGCATGTCCAACCCCAACTTCTGATACCGCAAGTTCGCTGCATAGACCAATTTGCCTTTCACATCGTCGGTGAAATTCCTAGGCGGATAGAGTATGAAGCGCTCGATTGTCATGCCAATAAAGCAGTTCTTGTAGTCCTTGGTGACATCCGATGGGGTCGCAAGGCTCTGTAGAAACGGGGTTATGGAGTTGGAGAGGATGGCATCAGCTGGATAAACGGAATTTGTCAGTCAACGGGCACCTTCTCAAAAGCCTGGCAGACAACCCAACTCACCTTTAGCGCGTAAGTCTGACTTGTTCGCGGTCTTGAAGGCTAAGGCGAGGGACACTTTCACCAAAGGATCGAGCTTGAAATGGTCCAAAAATGTAGAAAGATCAAAATCGCGGAAGATATCGCCTTCAGAGGTATCCACCGTCTCTGCGATCTTTTGGGCCTGCTCTATATCCTGGGATACTTTCTGCATCTCCTGAACGAGGAGCGGGTAATTGCCAGCATTTTCGACAGACTTGTTGACTCCAGGGAAAATCTGCGGGGCATTGCCCGTGAGCAAGCGTCGAAAGTATTTGGAAAAGACTTCCATTCCGTTGGACGCAACAAGCTGGGAAGCGAGTTAGATCTTCGGTATTGAAAAGGAGAGAGGCGCGCCCTTTGCACCGAATGAGTTGGGGGTGCTTACCTTGTGAATCTGAGCAGCTTTTGCCTCCCACTTTTCTCTACCTTCTTTCTCCGTAATGGAATCCAGGAGAAGGAAAACCTGGGCGATCGATATCTTCGTCAAGGACGACTGGCTCGCGTGAGCTGCAGCGCCTGAAGCTGCGGAGCCCGGCTTGTCAGAAGGAAATCCCGTAGGTGAATTCACAGTTGTACCGGACAACAACGGAGAGAAGGTGGCGCCTCTGGAAGATCCCGTCCCACCTCCGCCTCCCCCAAAGCCTCCTCCACCCGCGACAGAACCCGCTGCGGAAGCCAGATGTGACCCTGACGACGGGGTATGAGCTCTAAATTTGGGCGAGGAGAGAGACTGTCCGGGTTGCTGGTGCTGTTGCGAGCCAGATTGGAAGGAGGCGAACGGTGAGGGGGTGGAGGCTGGCGAGGGCACGTTCCGGCCAACTGGAAGGCCCCTGGCGGAGCTCAGAACGGCGGAGAAGGAGGAGGTCAGAGGGGAGGAGGTCGCACCACCTGGGCCAGGGCTACTGGACTGTGGTGGCCCTCGGGAAGCTGAGGAGAGGGAGGAGAGGTTGTTGGTCGCAAGTGGAGTCAACCCACGCCGAACACTGGACTGGGACACGGACGGACCCCAGGGAGATTGCTGTGACCTTGCCGGCCTGGTCGAAGAGGACTTATCGGTGCCAGAAGCAATCGACGATTGGGAGGAAGGAGGAGGGGGAGGGAAGGTCATCTAGGAGACGCGATCATTTGATCTGAAGGCGAGCGACAAATTTTTATTATTCGTAACCAAGTAGACGATCAAATAGAGTCGAGAGTGATGGAAAAAATCGTAGCGTGCAACGGATTGACGGATTCTGGCAGCGGTAGAGCAGAGGCCGTTGGGGCGTGGGAAAGGATGTTGCTTCGTGGCACAGGATGGGAAGTTCCGATGGGTGTGAATGACGGGCAGAGAAAGCGAGGACGAGTGGACGGCGGGTGGAGATGCCTGAGGAGCCCACACTAGCCGGCCTTAGGCTACGGGCTCTTGCGGTGCAGAGCCCAAGTGAGGCTGGAGGGAAACTTGGCAGCAAGCCTGGGTCTCGTCGCTTCGGGGCCGAGCCACACACGGGAGGGACAGGGGAAGCACTGGGGAGCGGCTGGTGGGCACTGAGCAGCGCAAACAGTGGAATTGGTGACAAGAAGCACGGAGTAGATCGAGCACGAACTGTAGGGGATCTCCGGACTTGAGCTGCCATGGATGGTCCTGCATCCAACAAGTGCGGCTGGAGGGGACCCAGCACGTGAGCACGGGCGGGCCAGTGCGGTGGCTTAGGTAACGCGGGAGTCATCAGGCGGCATGTCCCGGCAGATCGATCCATGTGCTACTGCTGCGTGAGCGGACGCGGCTCCATACTAGCGACGTGCTACTCCGTGCTACTCCGTGCTACTGTGTAGACTGTAGATATCTAGGTACTCCGGGTGCGGCAGTACCACTGCTATCTAGCCATACTGTCATTGAACTATGTTGCAGAGGATTATGTACTCAAGTACTGCGTACATTCATACTATAGTCAGCTTGCACCCTCCACAGCATATACTGCACACTCAATAGCTCTGGTCTGGGTCCAAGACAACTCCAAGACAATGGAGTCACCCACCGTATTCGATCCACAGCCAGCAGCACTACGGAGTACTAGGCACCACACCGCAGGATAAGGACTCCGTTGCAGTCTGAGGCACTTAACTACTTACTTTTACTTACGTACGGAGTAGTCAGAAAATGGGCTCGACCCGAAACACGCGCGGGCGTCTCCCCTGTGCGCCATCCGCGAGACCACCAGGGACCCCACAGGGCCGGATCAGAATGGGGATGGCGAGCTGTCAAGCCATGACATGATGACATCCGGCCAGAGCAATGCAGACATATCGGGAATGTTGGACATTACTACGGAGTACTTAGTGATTAGAGGAAGAGGGGCGCGGGTCTGCTGGGCTGGCTGACTCGGCCCCGTGATAAGTAGACCGCCGGTTGCCCCGAGAGACACGCCCGCGTAAACATGGCACCCGGTCACCATCATCCATTCCAGAGCCAAGCTTGTGGCCAACTCCACCAGAGCCAGCGCAATCGCCCTGTCTGCTCTGTCCATTCCTTCCGTGGATTCTAGTCCTTCCTTTGCTTTGTTCTCCACGGACATCGTGGGCGCTGTCTTCGTTCCATTACCAGCTACCCTGGGGTCCCTGTGGTGGTTGTACCCTGCCTCGACCGTTGCCTTTGCCCTATCGTTGAGCTTGACCGTATCCCTTGATACAAATAATCTGATGAGCAAACGCTGGCCGACGCTCGATACTCTTACCGGACTATAATCCGCCACAATGCCAGGAACGGTTGCAGATGGGCCAACAGTGGCCATGTCTTGTATAGTACCCCATCCTCGTGGGTCGCCGGAGTTCATGTCAAGCTAACGTTTTCGTCTCGGTAGTCGCCAATAATTTTTGGGGCAAGGAAGATGCGGGCGTGGGGCCGATGTTGGATCGAATGCATACATCCAAGGTGTCTTGCGATGAGTTGAAAACGTTCTACAGCAGTATGTCCTCCGACACCCGATGCACTCCACGAGGCGAGGTTAGGGCTAAACAATATCAACAGTTCGAGGCGCTATCGAGGACGAGTACGCACGAAAGCTCTTGGCCCTGTGCCGAAAGCCCCTAGGGTCAACTGAGATGGGCTCACTTCGTACATCGTTCGATACCGTCCGTGGTGAAACCGAAGCCAGTGCGAAGACCCATGCAGCCATTGCAGGCCAAATGAAAAGGGAGCTAGAGGAGCCATTGGTTGCATTTGCCGGTGGTTCGAAGGAACGGAGGAAGATCATACAGAACGGAATCGAGCGTTTGCTGAAAACGAAAATCCAACAGACCCAGACGGTGAACAAGGTATGGGTCCCCGCGGTTATGGTAAGCAAAACGGAATATACTAATCCATTTGCAGACGCGGGATCGATATGAGCAGGATTGCTTGAGAATCAAGGGTTATCTCGCGCAGGGACACATGGTCATGGGCCACGAAGAGCGGAAGAACAAAGCGAAGCTGGAGAAGACGCAGATACAGCTTGCATCGAGCAGCAGTGAATATGAAACGGCGATCAAGATTCTCGAAGAGACGACTGAACGTTGGAACAAGGAGTGGAAGTCGGCTTGCGACGTATGTTTGATTATAAACAACCCATGGCTCTCCACTGGTGCACAAAAAAACTAATGGGTTGTCCCCCAGAAATTCCAAGATCTCGAGGAGGAACGACTCGACTTTACCAAAAGCAGCCTTTGGACGTATGCAAACATTGCGTCGACTGTCTGTGTGAGCGACGATGCGGTACGTCCAATGCTACACAATTATTGAATATCCACTGATTTGTTGCTAGTCCTGCGAGAAGGTCCGTCTGGCATTGGAGGACTGTGAGGTTGAAAAGGATATTATCTTTTTCATTAAAGAAAAGGGAACTGGCCAGGATATTCCTGATGCGCCCAGATTCATCAACTTTTGTCGGGGAGAAATCAACGATACGAGCTCAGAGGCATCCGAGGAAGACGGATATTCTGTAGCCCAGTTTCAGCGCACGATAAACCCGGCATACCGCACTTCGTCGCCACAGCCTTCAGCTCATGACTTGGTTGATGATCCAGATGCCGAGATTGCGGCCAAGGTCAGCGATCATTCGACTCCTTCTAGCAGGGAAGCGACTGTCACTCCGCAAAAGCCGCAACAGCAGCCGATGCAGCAACCGCCACAACAGCCAGTGTATAAGGCACTGCCGCCAATGCAGCCTCCCGTGCAGCAGCCCATGGTGCAACCGATGCAACCGCCTATGCAGCAGCCCGCCCCCTTGGATCTACGCCGTGGGGGGGCGCCTCCACCCAATTACGACCCCAGTCAGCACGGCGAGATTGCAAAGGTGCCTCATAACGCATACCCAACAGACGGCATGACAATGTTTTGCAGAACAGGTCCTCCTTCGGAGCGCAGTTCTGGAACTAACAGCGCCTATCGACCTTCAAGCCGTGATTCTACGAGTGAGGTTTCCAACCCAACTTCGATGTCGAGTCAGGAGCCTACGAGTGCCAGACAATCCCCTACAAAGCCGACTAACGGCGTGGCTCTTCCAGGTTTGGGTGGAGATAAGCAAGTCCAGAAGAAGAGGAGCGCATTCTTCAGCAACAGTCCTTTCCGACGTAAGAGTCGCCATGACAAAGACCGTCATTCTGGCCCATCTCAGCCACCATCTCGCGGCACATGGGAGTCTCCTACAAAGCAAAGTAGCCCAACCAAAGCTCACCAGTCCCATCAGTCAGTGTCTATTCCTCCAGCTGGACGATTGTCCGGGAGCCCTGAGCCAGTGGATCCGAGGGCAAACTTCCAACTCAATGTCGGAAACAACGTGTTTGACGTGGAGTCTCCGGACAAAAATAGCAAGCGGGGATCCCAGTCACAAACGCCAACAGAAGGAGAACAGGACCCCATCGCACGCGCTCTTGCGGATCTGAAGGGGGCTGGGAAGCAGTCAGCCAACCGAATGTCTGCTGATAGATATCACGGCATTACTACACCGGTGCCCCCAGTCCTTACCCCCGGCGCAGTGGCCACACCACCTCCAGCTTATAATGACTCGTCGCTGAAACGCCTTGATGCGCCACAGCCCGCTTTCACGTCGGCACAAATGCAAAAGACAACGCAAAGATACACCGGCCAGCCTCAGAGCAGGATGCGCGCTTCGAGTAAGCCCCCGTCGGTATCAAGTCGTCATAGTCAATCTCAGGATATTCCTCGAGCCCGATCGCCCGCCCCAGGACGAAGTGCAAGCCCCAATGTCAGTCCTGGGATTGACACACGTACGGGTCAATATAGCAGGGCGGCGAGCCCCAGTCCAAGCTCATACCACTCAAACAGCATGAACAATCGGTACAGCCAATCTCCAACCGTTTCTACTCCTCCTCAGCGTCCCGCGGATATGGCCTCGAGGCGAGGATCTGCCACCACTATGCCGCGAGGTGTCTCTCCCCAGCCTCAATACAGACAATCCCCCACCATGGCAGCACGAGCTGTGTCCCCACAGCCGCAGTTTAGACAGCCTCAACCCACGATGCCCCGCGCTGTATCGCCGCAGCCACAGTTCAGGCAACAGGCTCGGCCTTCCAGCGCTGGCGGCATGGAACTTCAGCTGTCAGGACCACCTGACATGTACGCTGGCAGTCGTGAAGGGTACGGTTCTCGACGCGGCAGCGGCAGACCGATGTCGTACTACGACGACTCTGCCAGCGTCAGGAGTCGATCCAGGAGCAGGACCGTGGCTGTCGCTGATCCTGGCAGACAATTCAGTCGTGATGGTCGACCAATCCTACATTTCGGTAAGCAACCCTTCCCACCTCCCTTGAAACCTGGGTTCTCACTAACATGCCCTCAGCACGAGCCATGTACAGCTACAGTGCAGCCATCCCTGAGGAACTCGGATTTACCAAAGGCGACGTCCTGTCAGTAATCAGGCTCCAGGACGACGGCTGGTGGGAAGCCGAAATCACCACTTCACGGACCCGACCCGGATTGGTTCCGAGCAATTACCTCCAAATCATCTGAACCATTCTACACAGACAGCACGATCATTTCTCCACGATCCAATGCCCACCTCATGAACAACCAGCCCACGTACGATGACGCGAGAATGTCCTACTTAATCACGTGTTCATGATCTTGATACCAAATTGTGTTCATTTCCCTTCTTCTCTGTCAACCCCCCCCCCCCCTTTCTTAATTCCCTGGACTTTGGACTCCCGTTATTCCCCCTCCCCCCCTTCATCGCACATTCTTTAGCCTTCATTTACACTTGCGCCCCTTTTTTGTCAAAATTGCCTTTTCCCCATTCCCATTACTGTCACCTACACACCCTGCCCCTGTTACTTTCGCATTCAGTCTTTTCTTTCTCCTTCTTCTTCTTCTTCTTCTTGAGAATCTGCGATACCTGTGTCCGTTAAATCAGACAATGTCTTTCTTTTCTTTGGAGATACGGATTCTGCTAGCTCCTGACCTTGCTTGCTTGCTACATTTGAAATATTACCTCAGTCTCCTTCCTGGCTTTTTCTCAGTTGCTTTGGTGTTTGGCCATATCATATGCATATGCATGTATACTCTCCCGTCGTAGTCCGAGCATATGTTTCCAATAAGCTTCCTTCATTCGTTTACGTGGTTGGTTGGTTGGCAGTCTTTCTGTCTTTTCCGTCCGTACTCATATTTCGATTTCGGTTGAAATATTTCTGTATCAGGTTCAATTTTTGCAACTACTCACAATATGACCACTCGTTTTCGATCAATTGTCTTGGCATTGATTTTTTGAAGTAAAATAAAATAAATGCAACTGAAAGAATCCAGTCTAGGATGACCACATCTTCTTCCAATAAGTATAGAGCTCCGATACTTTTTTTTATAAGATTTTGTAGTAGTACTATTATGGGTGTGGGTGGGTGTGCTTAATGATATATAAGTGGCTCCCGGAAGCCCACTCACTCCAACGACCCTACCCTTACTCAGATTTCGTATAAGTTAAATAGAAAAAAAAAAAAGCATCAAATTCAATGCAGATTCAGACCACGTAATGGAAAAAACAGGTTAAACAAGAGCAGTAACGCCTCGCCTTGCTGCACAATGGTAAACATTCATTTCCTTACACCAGGATCAAGGGTGAGAGGTGAGAGGGAAGCAAGAAAGGGAGAGGATAGAAAAGGTTAAGGTAAGGTTGGTTGGTTACTTGGCTGGCTGGGGAGAGTATGGAAGCAAGTAATGATAGGTGTGGCTGGGCGTGTGTGTGTGTGTATGTATAGAAGAAGCACGGGGTTGTTCGTTCCTTTCGTTTCATCCAATTCGATGTCAGATCAAATCCTGGAAACCAAACCAAGAAGACAAAAAAATGGAATGATGCAGCTTGACTCTATCGGGTTTCGTAGCATAGTGTGTAGTATAAATGGGGAGGAAGGTGTAATATTTAGTGGGAAAGAGTTTAGGCACCCTCGCTGCCGAACTCCTTGGTCCATTCCGAGTTTCGTGAGAGGTCTTCTTGGCTGACGGTTGGTCTTGAGTTGCGGACAGCCTTGATGAAGTCTTTGAGGATAAGGGGGGGTTCTAAGAGCTGTTCGGCTTCGACTGTCGTCCATGACATTTCCATCGCGCCCTGGTCGCCCGGCGAGCAAGGGGTGAGTTTTTCGGCACCGTCCAAAATCACCTGGTTTACAGTCAGAATCCTGAGTCTTTGGTTTTAGGGTTAGAGAATTAGACTGGGGAATTACCTTCTTGTAGTGTGTCGCTGTTTGGATCTTGCGGATCGGTTGCATCAGAGCATCCTGAACAGCAATGCTGATATCGCTACCGGAGTAACCATCGCTCATCTCTGCGAGGGTTCGGTAGTCGGCTTGCGTCAATTCACATGGTGTTGAGCCGACGGCCAGCATGAACATCTTCATTCGTGCATTGATATCGGGGAGACTGATGTGAACTCTCCGCTGGAATCGACGACGAATGGCTGCATCCAGCTGCCAAGGGATATTGGTTGCGCCTAGGATCAGGACGCCCTTCGAGTCCTTGCCAACACCGTCCATCTGAACAAGCAGTTCCGTCTTGATACGACGAGACGCCTCTGATTCACCCTCTCCACGTGGACCGCAGAGTGCATCGACTTCGTCAATAAAGATAATTGCTGGTTTGTTCTCGCGCGCCATGTTGAAGAGCTGCTTGACAAGTCTGTGTAGGCGCATTAGCTGTCAGCCTTAGAATGCGACACTATGGGTGTAGCAGGCATCAAATTGCTCGTACCTTTCACTCTCACCCATCCACTTCGAGACCAAGTCACTACTACTGACACTGAAGAATGTGCTGTTTGCTTCCGTCGCAACGGCCTTTGCGAGGTACGACTTTCCGGTACCCGGAGGCCCATACAGCAAGATTCCCTTCCACGGTTGCCGTTTCCCCGTAAAGAGGTGTGGGAATTTGATGGGTAGAATGACCGCCTCTTTCAATGCCTCCTTTGCGCTCTCCAGACCCGCAACATCCTCCCACTGCACATTGGGCTTGTCCGACAAGATAGCGCCAGCCAGGGCGTTTCGTAGCTTCTTGGAGTCGGCGTCCTCGGCATCCTCCTCGTCCTTTCTATAGTTCAAACGATCAGTACACAATGTCCCAGTCCATAATCATCACCGGGGGCACCCGGGGAAAGCATCACGGCACATACCCTCCCTTCCCGCTTCCCTGCGCCACCTTGCCGTTAGCGCCAACAGCACTCGGCTTTTTCCGATTATCCTGCGAAGCCAAGTGGTTCTTGAGCTTCTCCGCGCGATCCATATACTCGCCGGTCTTTGCGCGGATCATCTCCTTGGACTTGGGGTTCTTCTCCCATTTCAGGGCCAGCATGAACAACTCCAGCGAGGAGTAGTACAGCTGATAAGCCTTCTCGTACTCGCCCTCATTGTCGTTCTCAATGGCCTTCTTGACCGTGTCAATCGCCCTCCCTAGGAAATCGGTATTGCTCATGTTGACGTTGGTCTAGGCCGGACTTCCTCACGACTGATCGCGACGATATGACGCACGGAAACAGGGAAGGATGGGGATAAGGCGGGGAGAGGGAATGACGGATGGGCGGGTGCCTGGGTCGCTCGCTTCTCGGGGAAGAGGGATGGGCTCGATTGTAGACGAACGGGGGTCAACAGCAGCGGTGCAAGGTCGCAGGGCCAATTCCGCAAAGGCAGCGTCTGACCGAGAGAACTCTGGGCTGGGATCTGGGCGCGAGAATGACGGGGAGGAATGGGGAATGGGGACGGGGGACGAGGGCGACGCAGGGCGGGCGGCGGCCTTGTTTACCGTCTTTGGTTTTCTGCCGCTCCGCTCCATTTTGCCCCTCCGATAAACCCATTTCCCCGACGACCACCACCACCTCCCGAACCCCCCCCCCCAATAGCTTCTTGCCTTTTGGAACCCACGGCATCATGGCGGACGCACAGAAGCAGATGCAAGCCCTGACGGAGGAGTTCCAGACGCTGCAGACCGGTATGTAGTTTCTCTTTAGGCTGGGGCATGATTCCGGCAAGAGCTGCGTCACCTCGCTACTCGTGGCATTGGGCGCACCCGTGGATGCACGTATGAACGTGCTGACGTCTGTTTTGTCAGAACTCGACGGCCTCGTTGAGGCGCGCCAGAAGCTCGAGTCGCAACAGCAGGAGAACATCGGCGTTCAGAAGGAATTCGATTCGCTGAGTGACGATTCCAACATCTACAAGCTCATCGGGCCGGTTCTGTTGAAGCAGGACAAGAAGGAAGCTATCATGGCTGTGAATGGACGTCTCGAGTTCATCGAAAAGGAGATGTGCGACTCCCTTTCCCAGCCCCAATTGGGTGTTGAAGTAGAATAATGACTAACGTCATGTGCAGCAAGCGAATTGAAGGACAGATCGAGGAGAACCAGAACAAGTCGGATGAAAAGCGGTCCCAGGTGAGATTGAGAAATTTGCATCAACGTACATGCTGGGATACTCCTATTATTCTAACTGTTTCATGCAGATTGTCCAATTCCAGACCCAAGTCCAACAACAACAACAACAACAACAACAAGCCGCGGCTGCTTCTGCTTGAGCCTAGACGATTTACTCCGTCCGATTCGTACCGTTGATGGTTGATGGTATCTATCGTTTCCGGATTAAGATGAAAATGGAAGACTTGCTGGTGGCTAGCGGAGTCAAGAGAAGCCATGGTACCAGATGGGTACGCAAGCGACGGTGGACGTCCCCCCAAGGCAATCAGGCATGAGGTTCCATAGGAACACTGGCACTCCAAGATGGCGGGGCTACTTCGTGGTGGGTCTTTGGGCCTGCACAGTAGGATTGAGGGCGATTTAGATACCCTTGTTAGTGACTGCTACCAAATCTTCATGTGATCATATTGCAGGCAATTGGGCCGTCTATCTACCTCGCATGGTGGCCTCTACAGTGAGATTCCCTACTTCAAAAGGACGAAATTGGATATATCCCAAAAGAGCTTCACAGCATAGTGAAACTTGCCTTTGTACAAAGGATCAGAACAACTGAACGAAAATAAATCAAAATCTTGTTCTATTGCATCAAAACTGCAACCCCCGGGTGGACTCCATAATCATTCATTTCTTCATAAGCGGAACCATGTCCAGACAACACATGACATATACTCTATACGCTAAATCTATGCCTTGACCAAAAGACTGCTTCCAGACATCTCCTCCGGCTGCTCGATGCCCATGGCAGCAAGAACGGTGGGGGCGACATCTCCGAGGACACCCGCCTCCTTCTTGAGGCTCCAGCCCTCGGGGGCGTTGGCCATAACGAAAGGAACCTTGTTGACGGTGTGGGAGGTCTTGGGAGTGCCCGCCTCCGTAAGCATCTCCTCGGCGTTACTACAAGGAATCATGTTAGCAAGTTCCACATGCAGGGAGGGTTATCAGGGAAGGGTTAATTAAGGAGTCGTCACTTACCCATGGTCAGCGGTGATGAACAGGACATAGCCGTGCTTCTTGCAAGCCTCGTAGATGGCGCCAATGGCCTTGTCCGTGGCAGCAACTCCCTGGATAGCGGCCTCGTAGACACCAGTGTGGCCAACCATGTCGGGGGGAGCGAAGTTGTTCATGATGAACTCGAAGTTGTTCTCGCCGATGCGCTCGGCCGTCTTGTCACCCACGCTTGCGGCACTCATCTTAGGGTCCAGGTCGTAGGTAGCAACCCGGGGCGACGGGATCATATCGCGCACCTCACCGGGGAACTGCTTCTCAACACCACCGTTGAAGAAGAAAGTGACGTGGGCGTATTTCTCGGTCTCGGCAACGTGGCACTGCTTCACGTCCTTCTTGCCGAGCCACTCAGCCAGCACGTTACCCATGTGCTGAGGGGGGAAGGCCACGGGGAAGGTGTAGTCGGTCTTGTACTGGGTCATGGTAGTGATGTGGATGTCCTTGGGGTAGGGGAAGTCGGCCTTGGGGGAGCGGTCGTAGTCACCGAGCAGCTGGGTGATTTCACGGACACGGTCGGAACGGTAGTTGAAGAAGAAGAGAGTGTCGTTATCTATCATATCTTGTGAGTGACCAGACCTTCGACTTTGCTTGAAACACAAGATGAGAGAGTCATACCTTGCACACGGCGCTCCTTGCCGCCAACAATGATGGGCTTCAAGAACTCATCGGTCTCCTTCTTCTCGTAGCGCTCGTTGATGGTCGCGATGGGGTCAGAGCTATCCTCGCCGTCTCCCTTGACGATACCGTTCATGGCGATCTCAACCCGGTCCCAGCGCTTGTCACGGTCCATGGCCCAGTAACGTCCAACAACGGTCGCGATCTCACCGATGCCGATTTCCTTGGTGTGGTCAAGCAGCTGCTGCATGTACTTGGTAGCGCTCTTGGGCTCGGTGTCACGTCCATCACCGATGAAGTGGATGAAGACCTGAGGGACCTCCATCTCCTTGGCGACCTTCAGCAGACCAACCAAGTGGGTGATGTTCGAGTGAACACCACCGTCGGAGACCAGACCCAGCAGATGCAGACGACCATTGCCCTCCTTAGCACGCTTGAAGGATGAAGCGATGCTGTCGATGTTGATCAGCTCACCCTTCTTGAGGGTTTGGTCGATGCGAACACTGTCCTGCCAGACGACACGGCCGGCACCGATGTTCAGGTGACCGACCTCACTGTTGCCCATGAGACCCTCGGGCAGTCCGACGGCGAGGGAGGAGGCATCGAGCTCGGTGTAGCCCTGGGCCGTCTTCGAGTCGGCCTCGGCGAAGCCGGACATGAAGGGGGTCTCGGCGGCAAGGATGGCATCGCCGTCCTTGCGGGAGTTAGGGCCCGCGACACCCCAACCGTCAATGACGACTAGACACCGGAGGATTAGTGCATTGCTCAAGGACACAGGGCGCAACGAAGTAGTTAGCTTACTCAGAACGGCTTTCTGGTCAACCTTGGCCATGGCTGTGAGATACTAGATGGGCGGATGGTCGGTTAGCAGAAGATCAATTGCGGGATGGATGGAGGGGCCGGGAAGAGGGGTGGTGGGGTGGTTCGATAAGGAGATATAGAACGAGCAGGACATCGTAGTACGTACCAAGGATGAGGGTGATTACGAATAGGAAGAAGATGGATGGGGAGGGGAAAGGGGAGGAGGAGAGAAAGAGAGAGGGAGGGAAGAAAGGACGGAGTAGTGAGTACAGACGACAGACCGGCGGAGAACGAAAAGGCTGGCCGGTGAAAACAGGAAACAGAGGCCGTGGCTTGATCGGGGAAGAGGAGGAGGGGGGCGCTTTTTTCCCGGTGACGCTTTGGGACGGTTTTCGTGTTCCTCCGCCCGACGTCACTTGCCTTCCTTTCCGTCTCCGTCTCCCGGCTCTTCCCTACTCTTCTTCTCCTTCCCCAAACATTTACCCCCGGCTTCCGGAACAGAGGCCCCATCTTCTCCCTCTCCATTCCGACCCCCCGTCCCAGAGTGGATTCGTCGATTCTCGAGTCGCAACGGCCCCTTCCGCAATGGCCTCCCGATCTCCCACCGCTGCCATGGGCACTCCCCTACCAAAATCATCGGTTGCGCCCGAAACCCCCATGGTCAGGGACGCGCCCGCGACTCCTCAAGCGGTCCCCTTCCCTTCTCCGCAGACATTCGACATCATCCCGCCACTGCATGGCCTCCTCCTCCGCCTCCTGTCCCCGCCCTCTGATGCTGGGGGGGTTTCGAACGGCGTGAGACCGGGGGAAGACCCTAACGGAGCGGCAGCCTCTACCGCCCCGGGCCAACCTCAATCGCAACAGCAACCGCAGTCCGCTGGGAACGAGAACAGCACTCATGGCGGAGTCCTACTCACCGTTCCTTCCGCTGGCCCAGGTCCCGTCTCGGCTGCAGCTGAAATCGCCGCCCTGGGCTCGAACGCTCCTCCACCGCTCGACATCAAGGACCTTCCGACGGAGGTCAGCTCGATCAAGATCCGGATTCAAAAGGCACATGCAGTGGTGGAAAACTTGCCCGATGTGAATCGGTCCGTTGCCGAGCAGGAAGAAGAAATTGGAGAACTTGAGGACCGGATTGCGAAGCTCAAATCCGTCATTTCCGACTTTGGCAAGAGGGCTGGGAAGCCCGGTGCCCGGGGACCTTGAGGGCGTGAGCATGACATGATGAGAAGTTCATCTGGGATCTGTGGTGTCAATTGCCCCCTGGTAGAGTGCATTAAGCCCACGACAACAACCTGAAGAAGATAGCACACTTCTGTCGCTCAGATCTCCAAGGAAGTGCAGCCTGCGTGGATCCTGGGATGGAATGAATTGCGGGGGCTCTTGTTGGGGTAATACTGGAAAGGGCAAGCAAGGTCTCAATCCGAGTCGTAGTTGAGAAAGTCACAAGTCTTGCTGGGCTGCATCTTTACTTGTGATGCAGCAGGGCCATGGAATATTCCATATGTGCCATTCATGAAAGCCCACGGTTGGTGACTCTACCGAGGGGTTTGTTGGGTGTTTTTACAGAGAAGACCCGGTCGGGATTCATGCTGTCTGTCCGCTTCCCTGAATAGATGCTATGGACCATGGCCTGTCAAGGACTCCACGCGGAGGTTCAAGGAGAAACCGGACTCGCGATAAGTTGGAAACCCTCTGCCAGTGGGAGTGTTCGTTCGAGGCGTTGTTTGTCTGATGGAGGTACTCGGTACACTCCAACAGCTCTGGACCTCCGACCCCTCCTAAGCCACCACGGTCCCCATTTCAAACGTGCAGGTATCCCGGGAGGAGGCTACAGTTTTATTTTAGGTAGTTAGGTTGAAGCCGATCGACTTGAGGGAAAGTTAAGATAAAAGAAGATTTGCTTGAAACCCAGTGGTTTATGGGATGATACATGCTATGACTCATGCGATGTGTAGCCATGGTCCCTCTGGCTTGTCGGAGACGGAGCAGGCTGCCATTTTGTTCGTACGTAACTGCAAGGGTTGCTTTCCCCGTGAAACCAAGCAGACCCCAGGGAACCACTCATGTTGCTCTACTCCCACGGTGCAGAGGCGATCCTCCTGCTGGAGGGTCATTCGGATGAGCAGCTTCAGACCGTACGTATTGAACGGTTGCACCCATGGAACCTGGTATGCATCGTCCGACGGTGACACACGGGGACGCCAGACTGAATTGACTTTTTTTTTTCTTCTCTTCCCAGCCACACCCTTTGAGACTAGACTAGATACGCCGTCGAGAGTAATCCCTGGGACTAGATACTGCGCGCCGCAGGATTCGCGCGATGGTGAGGCGGGCGGGAGTTAGTAATAGCGACGACTAAGGCCCAAGAGTCAAGACATTCCCCGAGCCGGCGGGTGGGCGAGCAGCCAAGTCGGCCTCCGATGTCGTTGGAGTCACTGGTTTCTGCGGGGCCCTTTTTGCCATGCCGCGTCCTGAGGCAATCTTTTCCTCCCCCACCATTCCTCCTTAGCTTTTCCTCCCCCTGCCTTAACTTTCTCTTCTCTTCTTCCTCCCCTCCGCTTCCTCCTCTTCTTTTTCTTCTTCTTTTTCTTCTTCTTCCCTCTCTCATCCTCATCTTCATCCTCACTTTTCCTCCCCTTCCTCCCCACCACCACCCCCCATCCTTCACAATGGCCACCTACGCTCTCTCCCCGGCCCACCGGGACGTAAGTCCTCCCCTGCACGCTTGCTGGGGATGCTCTGGTCACTGACTCATCGATGCAGCAAATGGAGAAGACTCTCGTCGAGAGCGATCCCGAGATCGCCCAGATCATGGTACGTTCCACAATGCCTCTGGTTTTCCTTCCCCCCGGCGGGTGCTAACTGTCTGTCTACAGGAGAAGGAAATTCAGCGTCAGCGTGAATCCATTGTCCTGATCGCCTCGGAGAACTTCACCTCCCACGCTGTCTTCAACGCCCTGGGCTCCCCCATGAGCAACAAGTACTCCGAGGGTTACCCCGGTGCTCGCTACTACGGTGGCAACCAGCACATCGATGCCATTGAGCTCACTTGTCAGGCTCGTGCCCTCAAGGCTTTCAACCTCGACCCCGCCAAGTGGGGCGTCAATGTCCAGTGCCTCTCCGGAAGCCCTGCCAACCTGCAGGTCTACCAGGCCCTCATGCGTCCTCACGACCGCCTCATGGGCCTGGACCTCCCCCACGGTGGTCACTTGAGTCACGGTTACCAGACCCCCTCCAGAAAGTAAGTCGCACAACGATCTGGTCTGTTTCGTGAAAGGATGATCTTGGGTCCCTAACATTGATCTGCACAGGATCTCCGCTGTCTCTACCTACTTCGAGACCTTCCCCTACCGTGTCAACCTTGAGACCGGTATCATTGACTACGACACTCTGGAGGCCAACGCTGAGATGTACCGCCCCAAGTGCTTGGTCGCCGGTACCTCCGCTTACTGCCGTCTGATTGACTACGAGCGCATGCGCAAGATCGCTGACAAGGTCGGCGCTTACCTCATCGTCGACATGGCTCACATCTCCGGTCTGATCGCCGCTGGTGTCATCCCCTCTCCCTTCGAGTACGCCGACGTGGTCACCACCACCACCCACAAGTCCCTCCGTGGTCCCCGTGGTGCCATGATCTTCTTCCGCAAGGGTGTCCGCAGCACTGATGCCAAGACCGGAAAGGACGTCCTCTATGACCTTGAGGGCCCCATCAACTTCTCCGTCTTCCCCGGCCACCAGGGTGGTCCCCACAACCACACCATCACCGCTCTTGCTGTTGCCCTCAAGCAGGCTGCTTCCCCCGAGTTCAAGCAGTACCAGGAGCAGGTCATCAAGAACGCCAAGGCTCTCGAGGAGGAGTTCAAGGTCCTCGGCCACAAGCTCGTCTCCGACGGCACTGACAGCCACATGGTCCTGGTGGACCTCCGCGCCAAGGCTCTGGATGGCGCTCGTGTCGAGGCTGTTCTCGAGCAGATCAACATTGCTTGCAACAAGAACTCCATCCCCGGAGACAAGTCTGCCCTGACCCCCTGCGGTATCCGTATCGGTGCCCCCGCCATGACCACCCGTGGCATGGGTGAGGAGGACTTCAAGCGCATTGCTCGCTACATCGACCAGTCCATCAACCTCTGCAAGAAGGTCCAGGGCGAGCTCCCCAAGGAGGCCAACAAGCTCAAGGACTTCAAGGCCAAGGTTGCCTCGGAGAGCGTCCCCGAGATCATCAGCCTGCGCCAGGAGGTTGCTGAGTGGGCCAGCACCTTCCCCCTCCCCGTCTAAGCGACCTCTAGGGGTGCCTTCTCTATGATACCATAACGTTGCTTTTCGATTCGATTTGATTTTGGTTTGTTTCGTTTTCCGAGTTCAACATCATTGCGTGTAAAAGGATTGTCGGCTGTGCGTTCTAAGGGGTTTTATACAGGTCTGCTTTTTCAACCTTACGCGGGTCATGGGATATGGATATGCATGAGCATGTGAATGAACAATAGCACTGGGATGGCTTCTTCAACACTTCTTCAACAGGGCAGGAAAAGTTCGTGGCTGCAACCGAGGCTTGCATGCCTGGTTGTGTTCTATCTGTCGAGACCTATATTTATAGGTCCACTGAACTAAATATTTAACAACAAAGATAATGAATGATTCCATGAATCTGGATCTGGTTTTTGTCCCTTTGTAGCTGATGGGTTTGTTCGTACGATCACCGTAGTTTCATACGCCATGCTGGCCCAGTCTCGGGAAATACCTTCCTGTAGAAATAAATGAGTCATACTTACGATGTCCTCAATTATCCGTTAGACCCTATCCACCAGATCAGTTTAGAACCTACCCGGGTCCCAGCATATAACTCTCTGATACAATACCCCCGAAGACACGCAAAGAGGAAGGAAAGAATTATTAAGAATATTTGGTAAAGAGGAAATATATAACTCAAGTGACCAGCCCAGTATGACCCATCCACCACCCGGACCTACAACTCAACCCTCCTTTCACCATCCCCAAAAGATGACGACTCCTTGGCCTTGTCATTCTCGGCTTGCCACTCCCGAGACATCAAGGCAGCCACATTGCTCCCCATCAATGCGCTCGTCTCCATCGTCGAGATGAAGCTCTCAATGCCACCGGTATACCAGATATGAGGGGCAAGAAGTGGGTCTTCGAACGTGACGCGCGGGTAGACGAACGGGTAGGGATGCCAGATCTTCTCGTGAAACCAGCTGATATCGCGCTTGGGGAGGTCGCCAATGGTGGCATTGGAGGGCTTCTCGGATCCCTGCTCGGTCTCGAGACCGAGGATGGATCGCATGAACTCCGCGGTCGGCCGCTCCGGGGAGAAGATCTTGTAGACATAGTGCCTTCCCTCAGTGGGGTCGGGGGCGATGACTGTTTGGAGGGTGCTGATGCTCCAGAAGCCCGCGGGGCCGACGCCTGCTTCGCTGTTTCCGAGGTCGGTTCCACGGGGAAGGGTGGTGAGGATGGTTTCGGGGGTGTAGTCGTCGGGGCCGTTCAGACCGAAGAACTTGGGGGAGATACGGTGGGGGGAGGAGAACAGCGTTACGTGAAGTTTGACGAAGGGGATCTCGTCGGGGGTGTTCTTGGGTGGCGGGGTGATGTTGATATCGGAGAATTGCCACGGTCCGGCGACGACGACCTCGTCGAAGTCGAGCTGCTCGTCGGGGCCGTTGTTTCCCTGGAAGGTGACGGTTGATGGGCCGTCGGTGTCCCAGTCAATGGATGTCACGGTGTGGTTTAAGCGGACATCGGCATGGGCTGACTTGAGCATTCCATCGAAGATCAGCCAGTTTCCTCCTTCCACGGACTTAGCACCCTCGGTTGCCATGCAGACCATTGTCTCGAGGCCATGAATCAGAGCCAAGTTCTGGCCGTAGTTGACGCGAGTACTCGCTTGGATGACTTCACGGGAGAAGTCGGGGGATATGGAGTTCTTCTGGAGGAAGAATTCCCCGGAGACGGAGGTTGTGTTGAGCAGGCCTACTGCTTCCGCGGCCAGGGTGAGAGATTGGAAGGGAAATATAGGCTCCTCGTAGATTTCGAGGAACTTGTTGACAGTGCTCTTCATCAAGCGGTAGGATCTGACCGGTGCCCAGCCATACTTCCAGATCAGTTTGGCAATATTCCACCAGTTGGAGCCATCCTTCATCACGAATGCAAACTGCTCTCCGTCCCAGACCCCGAGAGTGTCTTCTGTCTCCTTGGGTCGCGCATAGTTGGCCCCCGTGACACGCAGTCCAAGTTCTTTGGATGCATTT
This sequence comes from Aspergillus ellipticus CBS 707.79, assembly GCA_003184645.1. Lineage (NCBI taxonomy): Eukaryota > Fungi > Ascomycota > Eurotiomycetes > Eurotiales > Aspergillaceae > Aspergillus > Aspergillus ellipticus. Next base: position 84,440 of record KZ825813.1, on the reverse strand, counting down.
ACCAAGTGATAGTTGACATCCACGAAGATCGATGCACCCAGCTCGATCGCGTTTGCAGGGTTGTCGAAGACATTGGCTGTGGTTGAGCGGCCACCAACATAGGAAGAGCGTTCAAAGACGGTGATGTTGACGGGGATTTGTAAGGCGTCTGCGTATTTGCGCAGTGAATATGCCGTAGAGGACCCTGCAGCTCCAGCTCCTACCCCGGATGTAAGCTTCAGGAAATGGGTCAGTACGGGGGCGCCTCACCGATCACTGCGACCCTCTTGGGTGGCGTGACCACAACGGAGCCCAGAGGCTGCTGCTCCGCTGCATTGCTGAGGGGGATAAAGCACAGGGTGATCACATAGTATATGACATGGGCGTAGAGGGAGAACCGGAAGAATCTGGATCTAGAGGAGAGCTCCATGAGTGATGGGAAGAACGGATGCCGTGTAGATCAATGAAGCTTAGTGGCTATTGACGGAGCTATTGACGGTGGTGAGATTCAGGGAACAGCTCCTGTATTCATCATTTGACGCCTCCACCGCAGTTCCAATAAATCATCAGCCTCTTCCAGAGATGACCGAGCCAGCACCGAGATGCAATTGATGGGGGGAAAGAGGGAAAGAGGGAAAGAGGAGGAGGTGACGGAGTGATGGGGTGAGGGACTGAGGCACCGAGGCACCGCAACAATGCCGCCGGGCCGCGCTAGTCCGCATGCGGCCTAGCGGATCCCGGGGCTATCGCTGATCGGGCTTTTCCCGTTTGGGCCGCTGCTTTTTTTCCGCCAGAAAAAAGACGGGATCGGCTTCGCTTCGACTGCTGCAGAAGAAGAGCGCAACTCTCGCCGTGCTATCCTTCCAGACGAGCATCCTGTCTCTCGACCGCTGAGCCCTTCTCCAGCTCCTCCCACTCTCCCTGATTGACCAACTCACCCCCACCCCCACCCCCACCACCATGGATCCCTACGACAGCGACTCCTCTTTCGACGATGAGGGGGACATCAACGAGACCGGAGTTCTCCTGGGCTACGCCGCAGACGAGGTGATCGAAGACACCATCAGCCACCTGGGAGGCTGGCCAGTACGTACAATCCATTTCCACCTCTACATCCATCCCACCCAAACCCCCTCACTAACCATTACCCCCCCTCTCCCAGACCTGGCTCGACGACGCTACCCCGCCTCCGGGCGAGTTCGCGAAATGCAAAGTCTGCAACCAGCCCATGCTCCTGCTGCTCGAACTGCACGGCGATCTCCCCGATGACTTCCCCCACGACGAAAGACGGCTGTACATCCTCTCCTGCCCGAGAAAGGCCTGCAACCGCAAGCCAGGCAGTATTCGGGCTCTACGCGCCACCCGAAAGCTGAAGATCGAACAAAAGCCCCGACCCAAGAAGGAGGAAAAGCAGCAAGAGCCCGCCCCAGAACAGCCCAAAACCGACGACCACCCCCCGGCCCCCAAGCAGGATCTTGGAGCCAGTCTCTTCGGTTCTTCATCTCTCACCGGTAGCGTCTCCGCCAGCGCAAACCCCTTCTCCTCGTCCGCTGCGCAACCAAGCACCAACGCCAACGCCAACCCATTCGCTGCCCCAGCCCCCTCCCCCGGCCTCGCTCCCAAACCCACCACCTCAACCCCAGCAGCAGCAGCCACCACAACCGCCACTCTCTCCGAATCCTTCGCCGACAAGGTCCGCGTCTCCTCCCCGCCTCCCCCACCAAGCACCCTCACCCCGCCCCCCGAGTCATCCAGCGGGCCTTCAACTCCCTGGCCCGCGCAATCCGAGTTCCCAACCCCATACACCCAATTCTACCTGGACGCGGAATACGAGACGCTCTCGCGGCCGTCCACCCCGACAATCCCGGAGAACGTCACCATCGACAACACGGAAGAGGAAGGGCCCGGCGGCGCCGGAGATCTGAAGGACACATTCGAGTCCGAGCTGGACAAGGCCTTCATCCGCTTCTCCACCCGTCTCGGCCACAACCCGGAACAAGTCCTGCGGTACGAGTTCCGCGGCTCCCCGCTGCTCTACTCCTACACCGACGCCGTGGGCAAACGTCTCCACGACTCCACCCACAAGCCCCCCGCGGCCGCGAAGGTCACCACCGTCGCCGCCGTCGGCAACGCCAGCCGTATCCCCCGCTGCGAGTACTGTGGCAGCGAGCGCGTGTTCGAGTTCCAGCTCGTGCCGCACGCGATCAGCGTGCTCGAGGACGGGCGCGAGGGCGTTGGCCTCGCCAAGGATGATGCCGGTATGGAGTGGGGGAATATCATTTTCGGCGTCTGTGCCAAGGATTGTGGCCCCAAGGAGGTCGGCGTCGTCGGGTACCGTGAGGAATGGGCCGGCGTGCAGTGGGAGGAGGCGGCGAAATAAATAACGCTGGGTGGGATTGGATGATGGACGGACTGCTTTGGTTTACGTTTTTACTGCTATGATGATGTTGATGTTGATGTTGATGACCATATACACATTCGTAGACACCTGTTGAGCTTGTTGTTTTTGTGTGCGCTAAAAAGTATCAATCTATATATATACCTCGTTTGCTTCTGATATAATTTTGTTAAGGCTACGGGTTATCCGGCTTCGTTATGTAGTAGTATGATATAATAGGGTACGGGTTTGTTCAGTCTGGAACTGATATTCGATTCTGCGGTGGAATACGGACAAGACAAGATGGGATATCTTTCGTGGAATTGGTTCTTTTCTTTTTTTTTTCTTTCTTGGTTGTTTTCCACATTGAGAAGAAGATGTGGTGAGGATTGGATTGGATAGGATGTGGGAGAAAAAGAGAAGAAAAGATGATGACGATGATAAATCACAACCTATAGTCATGCGAGGCAAACTCAAAACGCCCATTGCGCCAGGTCCGTCCGGACTTGTTCCCAACCCTCCCCATGCTGGTCTATCTCCCGTCATCATCATCTTTTTTTGGGCTTCAAGCTCGTGCGTGTCATGGGGGATTCCGAAGCGGATGGACACGCTCCGGTCCCTTTATTTTTTTTTAAACGGCCTTTTCCGTCCAAAGACAGAAAGAAAGACCGAGATCTGGGGTCTTCCCCAGACTCAGGGAGATCTTCATTCGAGGCAGAACAAAAATATTAGCAAGAATAGGAAAAAGGGAATCAAAGACGAGTGACGGGTTGCGTGGCGGTGGATATATAAATTTTTTTTTTTTTCGCTATCCTATCCGCTCAGGCAGCCTGCTCGAATCCACGGCGGATGACACGGCCGAACATGTCGACACCGACACGCTCGCTCTTGACCTCGCTGCGGACCTCGTTCTCCTTGTTCGAGGGCACCTTGATCACGGCGCCTTCGACCTGCCAGCTGCAGACATCCTTGACGAACTTCTCGAGCGCCTCACGGTTGGACAGGTCGAGCCACTGCTCCAGAACCTCGACGGGGATCTCGCGGAAAGCCTTGCCGACCTCGACGGCAATGCGGATGCGCACGAGCTCCTCGAATCCGGCCACGTCGGCAACCAGATCGGCGTACAGGTCGTCGGAGTTGAGAGTGGACCAGAACTGGGTGTACTGGGCGGACTCGAGGAGGGTGGAGAGGCGGGCGAGCTTCTGGATGGACTCGACGAAGTCGGAGGTCTGGGCGGCGGCTTGAGCCTCGGCATCGGCGGTCTGGAAGGGCTGGGTGTGGGCGGGGAGCAGGGAGAGGCAGAGGGAGAAGGCGGGAGAGGGGAAGACGGTCAGAGCCTTGACGAGGACATTGGTGACGGTCTCCGGGTGGAGGAGGTGGGGGTTGAACTGGTAGCTACCAGGAGACGTGAAACGGGTTAGCACAGCTTGTCACCACGCTGGCTGCGAGCGCATGCGATGGGCGAGAATTCGCGTGAATTGCTTTGGTTTTCAGGAGAAATGAGGTTCGACATCCCCCAATGTAGGGTGTCAGGTAATAGGAAACGTGATAATGATAAGATTTCTTCATCATATAAAACCAATTCTATTCCCCGAGTCGGAGCTCTGGCAGGCAAAGGAGGGCAGGGGGACAATGGGATTCTGGGCGGAGGATGGGGGCGCAGGCACTCACAGCTTCAGCAGGGCCAGGTTGGCGTAGCAGTCGAAGGTGCGGTCCTCGCACTGCTGGGTGACATAGTCCTGGAAGATGGTGGTGGTCTCAGGGTTGTAGCGGTCCAGGCCGCCGAGGATGGCATCGATGTGGGCCGGGCGGGTATCGCACTTGTCGAAGGTGGTGACGCCCATGTTGACGGATTGAGGGATGGAGGTGAAGGGTCGGGGAGGAGGCGAGGGGGGGGGGGGGGGGGGGGGGGGGGGAAGGGAGTGGAGGAAGAGGTGGTGCGGGATGGACTGGCTGGCGGTTTGCTGTGGGATTTTTCGATTGTCTCGCTGTGCGGCTGCCCGGCCGGAGCCTCGCCCGTCTCGGATAGTTTATCCGGCGTGCCTCCAGCCGACCACCACCACCACCACTTCAGTAAAAAACACACCAGTAGAAATGTCATGTCGTCTCCATGGGATCAGCATGGCTTGATATGGCCCCCCGATCGTGCACGAACAGGTGACGCCACCATAGTTCCCTCTGTTGGGCCGATTCCCGTCTAGAACGTGGAGCAAACGGATCCGCTGGGAGAACGGTGGACTGACTGGTCGATCGTATGAGGAATGGATGGATGTAGGGAAAAACAACCAACCCCTGGGTAGATAGTAGATAGTCCGTCCTGGTAGGGAATCGCCGTGGCACTACTACGTACTACCGTACTAGAGCAGTGGCCAGGGAAGGGTTTCCGGACTCCGGGGTGGGGAGATCCCAAGCTGGTGCGGTAGGGATAGCCCGTGGTAGGGTTTCCCCGACGTGGGTATATAGCCCCAGGTAGGGTTTCCCCGTATATAAGAGGCCGAAGCTGCGGACTTCATTCTGCATTGCAATTACTGCCATGGGGTTCAGCTCATAATTTGACTGTCTTATCGCCCGCTTTACATCTACAGTGTATATACAATTGTAACGCGTGCCGATCTGGACAGCCGTCAGGTCTAGTTCCACCCACCCATCATGGATGTCATCCTGGATGTCCTCGACACATTCGTGTTCGATCGAGTATATGCGACGGTTCTCCCCGGGGCAAATACCACCCTCGAATATGACTTCCAGCCTCCCGTCAATCAACATGTGGGACGGTACTATCCTCTCGAGGCCTCGCAATGGGCCACTGCAAGCAGCTGGAGGCGCGATTACCTCCCCAGACAAGCAGCGTCATTGTTCTTTCTCATGTGGTAGGATTCTCCATGCTCATTCGAGACCAGACACCAGATCATTTAGCTGACGGCACCCCGTCGTATGCACAGGTTCTTCGGGACAGCCATGTACCTCATCGGCAGCACACTCCTCTACCACACCATATTCGACAAGTCCCTCCTCAAACATCCGAAAATCCTCAAGAATCAAATGCTGTTGGAAATCAAACAAGGCTTGCTGGCAATGCCGATCATGTCCATCCTCACGGTGCCCTTCTTCCTGACCGAGATTCGCGGCTGGTCCAAACTATACGATTTCGCCAGCGAGGCTCCATTCCCGGCATACAACTACCTTCAATATCCCCTCTTCCTCGCCTTCACGGATTCCGGGATATACTGGATCCACAGATGGTTGCACCACCCCTTGATTTATCGGTGGCTACACAAGAAGCATCACAAGTGGGTGGTGCCGACGCCCTTTGCGAGTTATGCCTTCAACCCCGTCGATGGGTGGTCCCAGAGTCTTCCCTACCATATTTTCCCCATGCTGTTTCCGCTGCAAAAGACCGCGTACCTCGGGTTGTTCGTCTTTGTGACAATGTGGACGGTGGTAATTCGTAAGTCTCTTGAATCCTCGGAGCTGGGTGTACGCATGATCTGACTCCATCTAGATGACGCCGAATGTCTCTCACGCTCCGCCGTGGTCAACGGCCCCGAATGTCATACACTGCACCACCTGTACTTCAACTACAACTATGGCCAGTTCACGACGTTCTGGGACCGTCTCGGCGGGACGTATCGGAAAGCCAAGGGGGATGAGTTGAAGATGGTTAAAAGCCACTAGAAGGCGTGGGTGGCGCTGGGGCACTGCCCAGAATGGCCATGGATCATTGAAGACAATATTGTAATATAGGCGTGGGGAGGAAGGTTATTCATACACTGTACATATTAATTAATACACGGGCCATGACTCATTGTGTCTTATCCGGGGTAGCAATGTTTCGGATAAAGTCGTTCAAGTTCTCCAGATCATCAGTCGCAGCATTTTCTAGATACCGGGAACCCATGCCACGTCCGCTGGCACGGTCAAGCGTAGCAGTCAGGAGCAACCAGAGCTCTTCGGCATGTTTGGGATACCCCAACTGCTGTGCTTTCTCCTTTGCCATGATACCGGCAAGAGAGTCCCAGATACCTCTCCAGTTTTCGGCGGCGCGTTTTATCGTGTTTGTCGATATCCACCCGAACAAGCCACTCCTCGCCTGAAAAGCGAGAGAGTGCATGGCTGTGGCTAAACTTAGCTCGATACCACCTAACAATATTGACATGGCATACATACCGTAGATCAGAATCAAGAAGTGCTCACCTACCAGCGAGCGGCTCCACTGAACCAAGTCCCCGGTAGCGTTCTCGTCAAGCAGACGCGTGATGAAGTCCCGTAAGGATGGTAGCGGACATACTGATGTATTAGCCAAAGCGATCTCATTGAAGGACGATGCGTTCTCGGCTTCGAATAGAGCTGAGCTCCAGGGGAAGTCACAATCCATCTCGAATATTGATAACGCCGGGTGGTTGTTGAAGCAAACTGTGAGGAATCCGTCCGCCAGGAAGGCCCAGCAGGCAATTCTAGGAGGATTGATCAGGACTGCTCAACACTCTGGCTTATTGACAGGACACACCTTACACAAACCTCCTCCGCTATCACGGCTCTCCAGGTTGCATCGTCACAGGCTCCAAGGGCCATGCCTCGCTTAGATTGAAAGATTCCCAGGGACCGTATCGTAGACATCACACATGGATGCCTGATTATACGGATCCGTCGCCTTGTGCCTGTTTCACCAGGTCCAAACTGAAGCATCTCGATGATGAGCGCCCCTTGTATTACTTCCAAGGTGGGAAGGGGATGGGTAAACCCTGTCGGAGACGGGGTGGCCGATAGATTCGCAAGCTGTCGAAAGATATACTCCTCGGCCACATCAAGGAGCCCAGTTGCTAATGGCTTTCCATCCTGCGAAGAAGCGTACGTTGCACCCGCTAGAAAGATCGCAAGGAGGAGAGGGTTGGAAACCATCCCCGGGTCGAACGTTGGGAAATGTACGATGGGAAGGTGCCAATGTAAGGATTGAAAGAAAGCCGAAATGAAAATGGAGAGATTAGGAACCGAAAGTAGGGAAGTCAACTCCGTAGTGTCGAGCGGGTTCTGCTGGCCAACGCTCACCAGCTCCATTGATCGCGAAGTTTCGACCAGCTCAATCATGATGTCGCTAAGCTTGGTCGAGATTCTTGTGGCACATGCGCTTTCAGACAGAAAGGACATATCAAACTGCTCGTTCATTGTGGGTGGAGGCTGAAGGAACAGATCAGCGACTGAAAATCCCGCCATATAATTCGACATTAAGTCGATAGGGAAGAGTAGGTCTTCCGGGTGGAAATAAAGCGGGTCAAGGCTCCTTTTGATGGAGCGCTTGGCTGTTTCTGCAATTGCAAGCCTGTCCTCCTTGACGGAAGGATCAGTGAAATGGGAGAGGAAAAAGAACGGTTCGTCTTTATTCCGAGGGCCTCGCAGCAGTGGCGGAGAGGGTGAGCCGATTTCCGAGTTAGAATCCTCCGGGGACGTAGCCAACTGTTCCTTGAAAGAACACTGTTTCCCGAGAGAGTTACATCGCGAGCATGGAGCCTTTCTGTCGCATGCTGCTTTTGCCGAGAAACATTCATCACAGGACTGCTTTTTCCTCCCCGGTTTGGCTGCTGCCGGAGGAGGCTGGTTGTGCTTTCTGGCGCATATTTTACTATGTCTCCGTGCTACCTCTCTATTTTAATGGTGAATCAGACTCCAACATTCCTTAATATAGTCCAGTTGTGGGAAATCCATACTGTTTCAGGAAAGACTTGTTGCAGAACGGGCAACTTGAAGAGGAGGCACCGGTATCTGGCAGGTCGTCAATTGTTGATGTTCGGCCCGTGCACTCACTGTGCAAGTGCAAGTAATAGGGGGCCTTACGTGTCACCTCATGCCGGAGCAGATGGCTCCTCCGTTGGTAGGATTTGTTGCACTGCGAGCACTGGAACATATTGACATGCTCATGCGGCCTCTTCTGCTCGATCCGCGCCACTGCCTTGCATTGGGGGATTGGATGGCGAGGGACGATGGTCCGACTGGCGCGGACTCGACCCCGAAGGCGCCCGCCATCCCATCCGGCTGACTCAGCCCGAGTTGTGCGCCCGGCATAATTCTAAGCCTTTAACCCTAGGAAGCGCGGGCCGGTGAAACAGTATGGAAAGTGAAAGGTAGATGGAACGACTGAATAAGGGAATAGGTTTAATGGTGCGAGGAGTAGGGCTCGCACACGCTTCATGGCAACTTGGCCTTTTGTACAGGCTACTAGTACTCGCTTGGGTTGTCTCAGTTGCTATAGGTCATGTAAAAGGTACTACTAGAACGAGCGTCTACCCGCCCGGAAATATAGAGGGGTCCAACTAAGTCGAAATTCTGATGATCGACGAAGACAACCCCCGTGATATAAGTTGGGGTTAAAGCGGCGGGTGGAGACAGCAGAGGCATAAACGGGAAAACTATAAACAGCATTCCTTGGATTCTGGACGGTGTGTTGTGGAATTATTATTGCTGCCAGGGATGAGCTGCAGGCAACTCCGCATTGATCGTCCCCGCGGGGAAGAAAGATCTAACCTCCCCCAGAGACTCGATTAGTTCCCACCTGAGCTCTTTCCTCATCAATTTCCAAACCTTCACAGCTTGAGAACCACTACACTCCGTGGGGCCTGGTCACTATGCGGGTTCCCAAGATAGGTGCTAGCCACCAGCTGGCGCCCTTGCTGCTCGGAATGGTGAAAACCATCTTGGCCGCCCAGGTGGATTACTCCCAGTATGTGAACCCGTTTATGGGATCTGAAGGCCCCTTTCCGGGCCAGGGATATGGAGGAGGTGACATCTTTGTTGGTGGAGCTCGACCCTTTGGGGTCGCGAAGGTAGGAATCGATACCACGGCTGCGAACTGGAGCACTGCGGTTCTGAACGGGGGCTGGACGCCTGACGGAAATGTCACTGCAGTCAGTATGTATGTCCGATGATTAAACATACTGTTCATATGCGCCCTAACTGTCTTCCTCTTCCTACCAGGTATGATGCACGAGAGTGGCACAGGGGGTGCCCCAAAGTATGGCCTCATTCCCCAGATGCCCCTAACTTCTGTCGACTCTCCCGTAAACCTACTGGACAATCTCACATATAGCCAGCCCAGGGTAGGAAGAAATAATCATATCCTTGCCTATTTGGGGTATACTCACATGGAACCTAGGTTGGTAATGACTCAGCCAGTGTGGGATACTTCAAAACCCTACTGCAAAACGGCATTCAGATAGAGCTCTCAGCCACTCGCCACGCCGGAATCATTCAGTATTCGTTCCCAGATGGCGAGAAGCATGTTCTGGTTGATCTCTCTCATGTATGAATCCAAATAACAAGTATGAGGAGAAAGAAGCTTACCTTGGTCAAGTATCTTCCGGGATCGCCCGGTGATGCCAACGGCCAGTTCTACGTCGGCGGAGAGATTCAAATCGAAGACAGTGGGAAAGCGTATACCGGTTACGGCACGTATGTTGGTGGCTGGAATAACGGTCTGTATTTCCAGTCTACCCCGATGATTGCACGTGCTGATCCAGCTACTAGGAGCACCCTTTACGGTCTACTTTTATGGCGAGTTCTCTACAGCACCAGGCACGGCTCGTACATTTACTGGCACCAACACAGACCCAATGCCACGATATCAGACCCTAGCAAATGGGGGTATAGTCCAACCAACATATGGGAATGTCTCTGACAAGGCAACCTCGGGGCCAATGAATGATCGCATTGGAGCGCTTTTCAGTTGGGATTCCGAGTCGACCTCCCAGATCAGCTCTCGAGTTGGCATCTCGCTCATCTCCACCGAAAAGGCTCGATCATACGTAGAATCTGAAATTTCTTCCTGGAAACTTAATGATACGGTGCAGTCTGCAGTTGAAGAATGGAACCAGGGTGTCTTTAGTAAGACACGGGTACCCCTCAATAGCACGGCAAACATGACAAATGTTCGACTACTTTACAGCTCTCTCTACTTCATCCACTTGATGCCCTCCGATCGAACAGGGGAAAATCCGCTCTGGCAGTCAGATGAGCCCTTCTGGGATGACTTTTATACACTTTGTCAGTATAAGACTTCTTCATGCCAGGAGTGTAACTTACCTGTTTCTAGGGGATATATTCCGCTGCACGGTCAGCTTTTATCACATCTACCAACCTACCTACTATGAGTCCATGATCCGAGGTCTCATCGACATCTGGAAGTATGTGGCACAGTGAATGAATGCTAGCTATGAGACTAACAGCTGTCATCAGGCATCAGGGATTTCTCCCAGATGGACGCTCAGGGAACTGGAACGGACTAGTTCAAGGTGGTTCGAATGCAGACAACATGTTGGCTGATGCCTATGTCAAGGGTCTGCGGGGCGCCATCAACTGGACAGAGGGTTACGCTGCAATGAGGACGGATGCAGAAGTGATTCCGTATAACACCTATGACCCCACTGATCTCTCTGCCAGTACAAAAGAAGGACGCGGCGCCCTGGGGGACTGGCTCGAACTTGGATATGTGTCACAGGACCGGAACACACGTTGCATTTCTAGGACCGTCGAATACAGTCTGAACGACTTTGCATTGAGCCAGGTCGCGAACGGCGAAAAACCGAGTGATCAGGAAAAATATCTGAACCGGTCTGCTGGTTGGCAGAGGATATGGAACCCCGATGTCCAGAGCTTAAATTTCACCGGATTCTTGGCACCAAAGTTCTCGAATGGCACGTTCAACAACACGGGATATGATCCCCGTTACTGCTACGATTGCGAATGGCTCGCTTATACCTACGAAGGGGTGCCCTGGGGTAAGTCGACATGAAGTGGGTTGTAGCAACAGCGCTAACGGAGATAATGCTCTAGAATATTCCTTTGTGATACCTCATGATATGGAGACCCTGATTGACTTCATGGGAGGTGCGGATACCTTCGACTCCCGATTGGACCTCATGGTAAGACATGATCTGGCTGGCTCGGATCGCTCCAGCTTACGCTCTATAGTTTGAACCGGATATGTCGGTTCAGAATCTCGGATCAAACGGCGCGGGTATCACAACAATCATCAACATTGGGTAAGCACAACACTGCCATGTCATCATACGCCGTATAAAGAGGGACTGATCCATACGGGAAGAAACGAGCCGGACTTCGCAACACCATATCTTTACAACTACATCAACAAGCAAGCGAAAAGCGTTCAAAGATCCCGAGGACTTGGATATCAATAGTAGGCAGACCAAAGATGTGAACGCATTACAAATTACTTACCACTGAACTAGCTTCAAAGATGAGGCCTACGGGGTCCCAGGGAACAGCGATGCAGGAGCGATGAACTCGTGGCTCCTGTGGCAGATGCTCGGAATCTACCCAGTCGTCACGCAGCCTGTGTATCTCCTTGTTTCTCCCTGGTTTCCTGACCTCAATATGACAATCGGCAACAACCAGACGCTGCGGATTACTGCGAACGGACTGGACGAGGGCTACTATGTGCAGAGTGTTAAGATCAATGGCCAAGCCTGGACAAAGAACTGGTTCGAGCATGAGGATGTGATGACCCAAGGGGGCACAATAGAGTTTGAACTAGGCCCAGAAGCGAAGGCCTGGGATACTGGAAGCGTGCCTCCATCACCAGGGCATCGGACTGTATGAGCGCTAATCTGGGTTAACTGTATACAGAGAGGATGCTCCAACAACTAGTTCAAGCTCCCATTGCCAGGACCCCGATGCGATGGGTCAACATCATTCTTTCTGCGTCTGCGATGGCGAAACCTCTTCGAGGTTAATATCTTGTTTAATTGGGCAATGCATGAATGGTGCATGATTTTCACCATATGACCTAATCGTAGACCAGTATCAATCCGGTAGTTACTTCCGCACGTCTACTGCGGGGTGGCAGCGGGCCATAAAGCCAAAGACGCAGGAAACAAAGCTGAACTCTCACCAATGATGCTGAGGCCAGCCGGGGACACCTCCCCTCCACGTGAAGTAAGCATCAGACGATCAACAAGAGTTGATGCCTGTATCGTCTTCGAGATTGACAGATATCAAGATCTGGCCGTAAAGGATGGAGATCGCTGCTCCATGCGGCGGCCGGGAAGACGTGTGACTGACGTCAACCGCGAAAGCGGAATTCACACCCATGAAGCGATGCTGCTGCTACTATAAGTACTAATGAACCGATGAAGCGACCCGGGTCAATCCATCCACTTCCCCAAAATTTGGGGTTGCATGGCGCCCGTGGAATATTAATAGACTCAAAAATCCATCGGCCCTATTATGTCGTGGACTGTCCGGACAATAATCCATATACTGACATACCATGGTAAGTGCAGGCCGGGCAATCCGTGGATCTTTGCGAGGCGGGCCGAGGTTTCCGAACCAGACAGAACTGATGCCGCCCAAACCAAACCAAACCAGGCCCCCGTCGCGAATTCGAACCCCCTCGACCTCCGCACTCGCGACGAGCCCGCCTGCCCCAGCACGATCTCTGGTGGTGGCATTGCTGGCATCGTTCTGGGCACCATCGCCGGAACTCTCTTGCTCCTGTGGCTATCTTGGCTGTGTGCCATGCCCATGCCCGGCACTAGCAGGGACGGCGCCCGCCCTCTGGTAACCCGAACCCGCCATCGCCGGCGCCGACGAAGCCCGGAATATTACTATGTGGACAAGCCCAGGAGGGGCTCGGTGAGGAGGCCGGCGAAGGTCTACCTCGGTTGATGCGGATTCGGGTTCAGGGGCGAAGCGAAGGGAAGGTCGAGGGAACGAGCATCGATCGCGTTGCTTTTTTGCTGGGGCTGGTCGGGGTGGCGGTACGGAGTATGGGTATGGGTGGATGTATGTAATTAATGATGATGATACGCGATCCGGACGGTGGCCGGACAGGACATGATTCATGATCGCATTTTCCCTGCAGTGCAAGACCATGACCTAGTTAATTGCACGGGATCTGCCTTACTCATCGGGTGCAGCACACCCGTGTAACCCACTTACAACTACGGAGTACCTTCAACAGATGATCAAATCACAACCGCCAACCTCACTTGGCTGCAAGGTACGGAGCATCTCGCCCTCTCCTCTCGGCATGTCTGAGATGAGAGATCCTGAACAGGGCCCTCAAAGGCTCAAACGGCTGTTGGCAGTGGGGACGGAAAGAATGCTTGGCGAACCTGAGACTTGCACAATCTCTACCCCATTTTTCCTTTACTATGTTTATCTGGACCTGCAGATTTCCCCTGCAACTATTCCTACTATTCTTCACCCTATTATCTGTAGGTTTTACTCCAGCTGTTGATCATCATTTTTCTTTCCCTGCATGGCGAGGGATATTGCTAAATGCTGACTCGCTGGGGTGGCCACTACCCGGATAGGCATGCTACTAGGCAAAACCTATATGCACTGCTGGCGTCTCCGATGGGCCCCCCTGATTTCCAAAATTATATCCCGATGACAGACCAAAAATTGCCGCGCTGTTGCCACTGGCCAATCACTCCCACCGAGCCACCGCCAGTCTGTCACCGTAGTGCCACGGCACTGGCCCTGGGTTGGCACTGCTGAGACCAGCCGGGCCCGGGTCTGGGTACGAGGTCCACCGCTGGGGTCGGGTCGGGTCCTTTTGGCCTCGACAATCGACAAGGCCAAGTCCCTTGGTTGCGGGTGGGACGCTGGGCACGCTGGTGCCTAGTAGTACAGTACTTAGGGTGCGTGGGACGTTAGAAGCAAGGCCAACCACACCTGCGTCAGACCACCACCACCACTTGCGGCAGGTACACAGTGCTGCATGATGTAAGTACATAAGTGCAAAGCCGCAAGGCATGGGCATGAGAAGTCACACCCAAGCCTACGGTTCGGATGGAATGATTTGCAAAAGGCGCCTCCCGGACATTCGGACCTTGGGGGGGAAGTGCTGGTCGCCCCTCGGTTCTCCCACTGATGATACTCCGTACGGCGAGTGGTTGTCTATCATATTCCGGAAGATCCAACGAACCTGGCCGGTCTCCTGAGCTGATTGGGTTTGGGGGGGCTATCGCCCGCGACGGCGGGCCAATCATGACGGGGGGGAAGCATCCGAGCTCGACGGGGCCAAGCGACCATTTCCTGGTCGGGGCTAGGGTCAGGGCCAGGGACCACGCTAGTACTACTTAGTCCTTGGAGCCAGGGTAAATTTGCAGCGCGCCAGTCCTTCGCGGGTTTAGTCTCCCCCTCCGAGCCGGGGAGTTTCCTGTTTCGAGTTGCCCCTTAATGTTTAGGGCCGAACTAGTGACATCCAATGCAGAAAAACCAGAGACATGCGCTGCCCATCCGAGGGCCGGTTTAAAAATAAGGACTATTATTACCATTACGGAGCAGCTGGACAGAAAAAAAGGAACCCGTCATAATTCATTAATTAAAGGAAAAAGCACTCGCCATCATGTCCTCTCCGATTCTCTCAGTCTCCTGTCGTTGTCGTTCGTTCCCCTCCGCATCGTTCTCCTCCCTCATCCCTCCCTTCTTGCGGGCGGGCATCATCTCTCCTCGTGCGACTTGATCGCATTGCCATTCTTTTGCCCGTCACTCTTTTTGGACGGTCCACTCCCTCGACCTCGATCCCATTCAAAGAGAGAGAGGGACAGACCCCTTTATAATTTATCGTGCCTTATCATCAACGCCCCCCCCCTCTCCCTGCTCAAGCAACGGCGTTTGACCCGCACTTTCCCTGACTCGCTCCGCTCTTTGGGATAGATATTCCCCAAACACACAGCAGTCCTTTTCCGGGGAGTGGTGACCCTGGACGATCCAACCTCTCATCATGTCGTTCTTTTATGTCCTGGCCCTGCTGGCGGCCAAGGTCTGTCTGGTGACCGCTCAGACCTACAGTAACTGCAACCCACTCAACAAAACGTGTCCCGCGGACCAAGCCCTGGGCACCAACCACACCTGGTTCTTCAACAGCACGGTTGACGACACCATCTGGAATGTCACCAACGGCGAGATCACCTACACCGATGATGGAGCCAACTTCACCATCGATGGGAAGATGCAGTCGCCCACGTTACAGTCAAACTTCTATATCTTCTTTGGCATTGTCGAATCCCATGTGAAGATGGCCAAGGGTGGAGGTATCGTGAGCAGTGTCGTGCTCGAGTCGGACGACCTGGACGAGATTGACTGGGAATGGGTTGGCTACAACACCAGCGGGGTGCAATCCAACTACTACGGCAAGGGTAACGATTCCTCTTGGAACCGTGCTGGCTACCACTATGTTGAAAATGCCGACACCGAGTTCCATAACTACACGACCTACTGGACGGCAGACAAACTGGAGTGGTGGATTGATGAGCAATTGGTCCGGACGCTCAACTCCGAGGATGCCTTGGATGGCAAGAACTACCCGCAAACGCCCAGCAACATCCGGTATGGTGTCTGGCCCGCCGGTGACCCAAGTGAGCCTCTCGGCACCATCGAGTGGGCGGGTGGTGAAGTCAACTATACGGCCGGCCCGTACACCATGGTCGTTCAAAAGGTCCGTGTGCATGACTTCCACAGTGGCAAAGAGTATGAATATACGAACCACTCCGGCTCGTGGCAGAGCATCAAAGTCGTCGCGTAAGTGCCCCTAAATTCTGAGAAGCCATTCCGGCTCTTCCATGCTGACTCGATCCACAGGGGCAACTCGACTACCGTCACGGAGCTGAACAAGGCCCCCAAGAAGACTCTTGCCCAGAAATGGGCGGAGCTGTCGACGGGGGCGAAGACCGGTATCTATGTTGCCGTTGCAGTGGTGGGCGCCAGTCTTGCCAGTGCGTTCATCTTTTTCTGCCTCAAACAGCGGAAGAGGGGCCGTCTCGAACACGCCTTGGACAACACCAAGTGGAACACTGAACGGACTGAAATGGACAACTACCAGACCGAGTGGAAGCAGAGCGAATGGAGGCATAAGGTGAAGGGCTACCAACCAGTGAACTAGCCCCCTTGGAAGCCCCGAACCCAAAAGACCTCCGGGTCCATGATGAAAACGAAGAATTCGACCCTTTTCTAGAAGTCTCGTTCTGTTTCTCCGGCGAGGTTTGTGCCTTGCTCCTGGGTGCGCACGGTGCCATTGCAACAAAGCAGATCAAGCTCGCGCCTGCTTTGCTGGCCAAGGTCACGCGGGGGCTGTCCTCGAGCCTCTCGGGGCTCTAGCATCGACCCGTAGCGCACCTTTTCCTCACCTCATTCTTTCCTGATCTTTATTGGTCCTGTCTATATATTGTCCTCTCCTCCCATCTCCTGTCCTCCAGTCCCGTGGCATTGGGGCGGAGTCCCTGTTCTCTGTATATACCAGCCTGCATTCCGTGTGCAATCCCTCAACCAGATTAATTGTTGATTCTTCTCCATCTTGGGGGTGGCGCTGCGACTGCAGCTATTCCAGTTTTGGTAGACGGCTCCGAATCCCCGAATGGACCGAGCCTTCATTCTGGATGCCCCGTCGTCGCCCTTCCGGCCGGGGCCGGGCTAGCTCGGGCCCATCATTTGAGGAATCGCGCACCTTCCAGCACGTCGTAGATAGGATAAAAGCTGGCTGCGGCGGATGTGAAGTGTGAGTATAGCCAGACTGGCTATCCTTCGTTTCCATCCCTTCTCCGCTAGACGGGTCGTATGTCTGATACGATCCGAGTAAGACGATAGATATCCTCTGCATGCGCTAGCCACTTGGCTCCATCGGGCATCGTGTTCTGGGCCCATGTTGGTTGGAGACTCAACAACTGCCCGGCGGGGATTGGGCGGCGGTGCGGGTTAAGGAGGGGAGGGCCTCCCAGCTGCGACGGCGGCGCGGTGCTTGTGTGTGGAAGGCGCCGCCTCCATCCATCGAGAACGGATTTTCCCTGACACACCGTGGCCTGATGGAATCATGGCACGGATGCTGCCCCCAATTGCTGAAACAGGTGGCTGGGAGGAGGAAGAGGGACCCAAGAGGGTGCTGGAGAAGGGGAATGAATAGTCTGCTGTAGGTTCGGTGCGAGGGACGCGGTGAGATAATGAATGTGAGCAAGACTCGAAAAAGGAAAAAAAAAAAGCACATCAGACTCGGTGCGATATGATATGATGCTAAGGAGAGAGAGGGTCGATCGCCCCGATAGAAGGATGAGTGAGGGGTCAACCGCCAGAAAACAAAAAAAGAAACGATCCCGGTGCGACTCGAACGCACAACCTCTAGTACCGGAAACTAATGCGCTACCATTGCGCCACGAGACCAGTTGCTGAAGAAAGGCAGCATTATTATGTGATATGGCTCACCGCCAACAGCTCTGCGTGGATGTGGACGCCTGACAGCGGCGATCCACGATCCATCATCCATCCCTTCCGGACCCGAGATAGAATTGTCTCAGCACGGAGTTGCCTCCATCCCGGCCATCGGACAGTCCTGCGCCGTCCAGCTCCGAGACCCGGCCACTGTCTCCGGTCAAGCGTTTCTGAGAGGTCGGCGCCCGGCGAGACATGCGCACAAGCCCCCTCCTGATCTGCCGTCTATACATCCGCAATCCATGGTTATTTGCTCGCTCCAACCCCTCATCGTGATAATGGTTACCCTCGTATATGCGGCGCCCTGTCTCGCGGCTGCCGCTGCCACTGACGCGTCCGAGATTATGCAGCAACGGCATGGATATTGCTGTACCGAACGAAGCCCCGCATATTCGACTGCGTGGGGTGATGACGCCTGCCTGTACGAGGCTTCATGCAACCACGGCATCCATTGCAATCTCGGCATCCCATCAACGAGGACGCCGAGGTGGTTGCCTACAAAAGCCTCCTTTCACCGCGCTGGTTATTCTCTGCATTCTCTTCAGACCACAGCTATCAAGCAGTCCTCGTCGTCGCGAACCCAGACTTGCATCCTTCGTGAGTGAGCAGGCGGGAACATCTTCTTCCAAAGAGGGATTCTCACATGTGAACAGTTTGATCTGCCATCATGAGCGAAGTGAAGCCAGTTCCTATCCCAGGACCCAAGGGGGTTCCCTTTCTGGGGAATATCTATGATGTCGAGCCTGAGGTGCCGCTGAGGAGTTTTGAATTGCTGGCCGATAACTATGGTAACCCCGCCTTACCCCTCCCCTGCTGCACTGGCCTCATGTTGGGATGTTCCGTCTGTGCTGCCTATCTTGTGCGAGGCTTGACTGACACTGAGTGACCTCTAAGGCCCAATCTTCCGCCTGACGACATTCGGCCAGTCGAAGCTGCTTATCAGTAGTCATGAACTCGTTGATGAAATCTGCGATGGGGAGCGATTTGCTAAGGCTGTGGATTCGGGTCTGAATGAGGTCCGCAATCTTACCCATGATGGCCTGTTCACAGCAAGATACCCTGGAGAGGAAAATTGGCTTCTTGCACATCGGATTCTTTTGCCTGCTTTTGGGCCCCTGGCTATCCGGGATATGTTTGATGGTGAGCACTACTCCCTTTCATGATCTTACAGTCTGATAATATCAAGATGGCTGATAAATGTCAGAAATGTATGACATTTCCACCCAGCTTGTCATGAAATGGGCCAGACAGGGATCTGAAACTCCTATTACGGTCACGGAAGATTTCACCCGGTTGACCCTCGACTCTATCGCCCTTTGTGCCATGGGCACTCGCTTCAATTCGTTTTACCACGAAACAATGCACCCTTTTGTGGAAGCTATGGTTGGCGTGCTGCAAGGGGCCAGCCATAGAGCGAGGCGCCCGGCCTTGATGAACCAGTTGCCTACGAGCGAAAACAATCTCTTTTGGAGCGACATAGCCTACATGAGAAATCTAGCAAAGGAGATTACTGAAGAGAGAAGAAATAACCCATCTAGCAAGAAAGATCTTCTCAACGCTCTTATCCTTGGCCGTGATCCTCAGTCAGGAAAAGGCCTCGATGACGAGTCCATCATCGATAATATGATCACGCTCTTGATTGCTGGTATGAAGCCCATTTCTTCTGGATTGTCACCTGTCAGTGATTGACTTTCTCACCACAGGCCACGAAACTACATCTGGCATGTTGTCTTTCGTGTTTTACTTCTTGCTTAAGAACCCGCATGCATACAAGAAGGCGCAGGAAGAAATTGACACCGTGATCGGACGACGCAGGATATCTGTGGATGATCTTTCCAAGCTACCGTATATTAACGCGGTCCTGCGAGAATCATTGCGTCTCAGACCCACAGCTACTAGCATGAGATTGCACCCCCATCCGACCAAGAACACCGAAGACCCAGTGACTCTGGCGAATGGGAAGTATATTCTGAACAAGGGAGAGTCGATGCTAGTCATTCTTTCCAAGTTGCACCGTGATCCCAAGGTCTATGGATCGGATGCCGAAGAATTCAAGCCAGAACGAATGTTGGACGAGAATTTCAACAAGTTACCTAAAAATGCCTGGAAGCCCTTTGGAAATGGCATGCGAGCCTGCATTGGGCGTCCATTTGCCTGGCAAGAAGGGCTACTTGCGGTGGCCTTGTTGCTGCAGAATTTTAACTTCCAGATGGACGACCCCAGTTATGACCTGCGGATCAGACAGACACTTACCATCAAGCCCAAGGATTTCAAGATCAGAGCGACACTACGGCACGGAATGGATCCCATAGCGTTGGAGACGGCTCTAAATAGCGGCTTTGTGCCTCACGAGTCCTCGGAATTAGCCAGCAGAGACCGGAAGAGAGAAGCGAACGTTCCGACTGGGGGTTTGAAGCCGATGCATATTTTCTTTGGCAGCAACACAGGTACCTGTGAGGCCTTTGCTCGAAGAATGGCGGACGACGCCGTTGGATACGGGTTTGCCGCGGAAGTCAAATCGCTGGATTCGGCCACTGAGAATATCCCTAAGGAGGACCCCGTCGTGCTTATCGCTGCCTCTTATGAAGGCCAACCAGCTGATAATGCCGCCCACTTCTTTGAATGGCTCAGCGCGGTGAAAGGTAGCGAACTTGAAGGTGTCAATTATGCCGTGTTCGGCTGTGGTCATCGTAAGTGCACACCCTTTCCCTTGAATTTCACTCATCTTCCCGTTCATTGAGCTACACATGCTCATCATCTCTCAGATGACTGGCAGGCCACCTTCTATCGAATTCCCAAGGCTATGAACCAGCTGGTGAACGAGCACGGTGGAACTCGCTTGTGTGACATCGGATTCGTCGATACCGCCGAATCAGACATGTTCACCGATTTCGATAACTGGGGCGAATCCGCATTCTGGCCCGCCATCACTTCAAAATACGGATCCAGTGATAAGGCACAGGCCGGCAAAAAGGCAAGCTCCACCTTGCAGGTTGAAGTGAGCTCGGAAACACGGGCAACCACTTTGGGCCTCCAGTTGCAAGAAGGGTATGTGATCGACAACCAGCTCCTGACGGCACCCGATGTTGCAGCGAAACGGTTGGTGCGATTCAAGCTCCCAACCGACATGACCTACCAGTGTGGTGATTACCTTGCGGTGCTTCCTGTGAACCCAACTAGTATTGTTCGTCGAGCAATCCGTCGGTTCAACCTGCCCTGGGATGCGATCTTGACGATCCGAAAGCCATCGCAAGAGCTGGGCGGGCCGTCGACTATCCCCTTGGACACACCTGTTTCCGCATTCAGTCTTCTGTCCACATACGTTGAACTGTCCCAGCCTGCATCTAAGAGAGACCTGAATATCCTGGCAGATGCAGCCATCACCGATGAAGAAGCCCAAGCCGAGCTGCGATACATCGCGAACAGCCCTAGCCAGTTCACCAAAGAGATTGTTGAGAAACGTCTTAGCCCCCTCGATATCCTGATTCGCTATCCTTTGATCAACTTTTCAATTGGTGACTTCCTTGCAATGCTTCCGCCTATGCGTGTGCGCCAGTACTCAATCTCGTCTTCTCCTTTGATCGACCCGACCGAATGCTCGGTCACGATATCAGTCCTCAACGCACCATCGCTCTCTGGAACAGATGAGCCATACAAGGGTGTGGCCTCCACATTCCTATCGATCTTGCAGCCCGGCGAGCGTGTACACGTATCTGTTCGCCCATCCCACGCAGGCTTCAGACCCCCGACAGATCTAAACACACCCATGATCATGGCCTGCACCGGAAGCGGCCTCGGCCCCTTCCGCGGCTTCATCATGGACCGTGCCCAGAAGATCCTCGGCCGAAGCGAGTCCATCGACGCCGAGAAACCCGCCAAAGCCCTGTTATTCGTCGGCTGTCGTACCCAAGGCAAGGACGACATCCACGCGGAGGAGCTAGCAGAATGGTCCCGTCAGGGTATCGTCGACGTGAGATGGGCATATAGCCGACCCTTTGAAGACCATAAGGGCCAGCATATCCAGGATAAAATTGCGGGAAATCGGGATGAGCTTGTTTCTCTCTTCGACCAGGGCGCCAGGATCTACGTCTGCGGAAGCACAGACGTGGGCAATGCGGTGCGGCAAGCGTTCAAGGAGATATTCCTTGACGTGCGGCGCGAGAGACGTCGGGTGGCGCAGGAAAGTGGCGAGGAGGGTCCACCGGAGGGAACCGACGAAGCTGCAGACAAATTCATTGATGGATTGAAGGCCAATATGCGGTATGCGACGGATGTCTTCGCCTAGGGGGGAAGCATTTTAGCTTTAGTCGTTAGGATGATCTTATGCCGTTTCCTGTATATACCGTTCCTGTTGAAGCTGCAGATTGATACCTATTAGCCTGAGGGGCCTGAAATTGACCAAGGTTGGCATTAAAGCATCTGTACAGAGTCGTGTTGCTGGGCCAGGTCAGGTGATCGGTATGCTGGCCCGGAGTATCTTCTCCGCGTACTCCGAGCCTCTCCGATCTTCTCCGTCATCGGCCCATCGCGAAACACAAAGCCCACGACATGCCTCGTGATAAGGATGATTTCAAGGCTGGCGGCCTGCGAAGCCTGCAGAAAGGCCAAAGTTGGCTGTGACCACAAGCGGCCAGCATGTAGTCGCTGTGCCAGGAACAATAATGCCGCGATTTGTATCTACAGGACGTCTCCGTTCAAGAGGAAACGAGCCGATGATTCCCCCCCACCTTCACGGCAGACCTCGAGGTGGGTTCCGATCTCCCCAAATCCATCCATCTCATACATACATGCGCTTACCAGTTGATAGCCGGCAGTCTCAGACACCGTCCTCGCCACCATTCACTCCCCGCACCACCAACCCATATCCAAACCCCGGCTTTCTGGGATCCTCCAGCCATGTTGCAATCTTCAACCACATTTCCTCCGAGGATTCGCATGGCCCCGACACATACCATGCCTCCGCCTCAGAGCCGATATCCATCGACCCCCAATCCGCGGGCGAAAACATCCTGCTCATGCAAGGTGCCGATGTTCTCAAACAGCTCCTGAACACATTTCCTTTAACCGCGATGCGGGATCTCGTCCTGCTATGGCTGGCCAAGGGAACCAATCTCGCTCTCGCGGAGCCCTTCACGCAGCAATGCAGCGAAAACATCAACCAGCTATTCATGATGTGCTCCCAGGAGGAGAACTGGCACCTGGCGTACGCCCAGCGCTTACTGGAGAATTCGCGTCGGCCATTGATATGCGAGGAGTCGTCTGATCTGGCGAGCTTTTCGGACCAGTTTCTGAACCAGAACTACCGATGGGAGAGCATGGGCATTTTTCTTTGTGCGGTCAGTCGCGCCACGATCGACATTGCTTTTTATCCGACGTTGTATACAACGGAGAGAGATCAGATCGCTCTGAGAAAGCTCTCGACGCGAATGGGGGATCTTGCTTTGGAGATTGCGCTTTCGTTGGACCGGTTGAATGATCTGCAGCTTGTGTTGCAGTATGAGAACTTTATCGTGCATTCTCATGTGAATGGGGATCAGAGTGAGTGGTGATGTTTTTTTTTTTTTTTTTTTTTTTTGACGATCCTCGCAACTAATCAGTGTCACTAGGCTATCATACATGGAGTAGGATGGGCAATGTCTTGTCGTCCATGTTTGCGCTTGGTTACCATGAAAAGGTCGAGAAGGCTAGACCGCGGCTACCTCAATTCCTGATAGAACTGCGGAAGTCAGCCTGCGCCACGCTCTACTCAGCAGACAAGAACGTCGCTTTATTCTTGGGCCGGCCGCCGCGAATGTCCAAGCGATTCTGCCATTTCCAACTCCCCTTGACTCTGACGAATTCAGACATCCCCGGAGATATCATCAAGTGGGACCCAAGTGTCCCGTTCGGGTACCGAGCTGAACTCCGTTGGTCTTCTCTCTGTGCCTTCCTGAAGGAAGATATCCTGGAGCTTTTCCGGGACAAGCGTCGGGAAACGTATTGCCAAAGAGTCAGGTATGAACTTTCATGCTTCTATTGGATTGAACGGAACAACAGCTAACACGCCCCCAATCAGCACCATTGGAAATGAAGCCCACGCCCAGTGGATGGCCCTTCCGCCCCATTTCCGATTAGAGGGCAGTTTACGAGAAAGCTCTCGGAACCCATTCGAACGGGACTTCTTAGCTAGCGTGCGCCTCAACCATCTCCACGTTTTATTTCTGCTGCGATTGCTCTCTCTTGATACCCTCACCGAGCCTGATACCGCCATCCTCGATGTCGCCGAACAAACGCTTAGTCTTGTCGTCGAGACCATCCTTCTCCGAGACCAGCTCGTCAACTCCGGAACGGGACTTGTCTGGAAGGTAAGTATCTTCTTCTCTTCAGTCTTCTTCCTCTTCTTAAGACGTGGGTTATTAAGATGTGAGTTAAAAAATCACAGGTCGCCCACTACGGCCTCCCCTCAGCCGGCATAATCCTCCTCTCCATGCTCCGACAGCAGTCAACCCACCACCACACGGAAAAGACGTCGTGGTCCAAAACGCTCCTCAACCTCGGCATCTTTGTCGCGCAGATCCAGGTCGGGAGTATTGTCCGACGCGGGGATCCGAATTACGCCTTGATATCGAAGGCCACGCACACGATCGAACGGTTTCTGGACTCGGTCCATCGCGAAGGAACGCAGAGTCCGGCTACGGCTAGAGGGACGTCGTCGTCTCGCGTGGAGGAGGGCGGCGACTGGGCGGCGCTGTTCAGCCAGGATCTGTTCGACTTTGAGGCGGACTTTTGGCAGAATGTTGCGGATCATCCGTCTTTGTTGGGGGTGGAGTCTGGTCTGTCGGGTCTGTAAGGTGCATGTCGATTGGAATGAATCCACAGTAAAAAAAGAGTATGATGTGGCCACGTTAACGTTGCATTGCCCGCAGACGAGTACTCCTAGGTAGACCATTACCATATCTCACCTCTAAACCCCTAAACACAACCACACAAACACACCACCCCCCTCTACCTCCAACCCACCCGTAAACACAAACACAAAAGCTACATCCACCTCCACCTCCAACCCTACCTACCCCAATGCAAA
The DNA here is from genome assembly GCA_003184645.1 of Aspergillus ellipticus CBS 707.79. Taxonomy (NCBI): domain Eukaryota; kingdom Fungi; phylum Ascomycota; class Eurotiomycetes; order Eurotiales; family Aspergillaceae; genus Aspergillus; species Aspergillus ellipticus. The sequence continues at coordinate 59,805 of KZ825813.1, read as the reverse complement.
CTCCTCCCTCAACGCCTCCGCAAACCTCCTCACCCCCTCCACCAACCCCCCCTCCGTCTCCACCGCAAACGTCATCCGAAAATGCAACTCCTCATCTCCCCTCCCCCCCTCAACACAAAACAGCGACCCCTTGGTAACCTGCACGCCCCTCAGCGCCCCATCCACCACCCTCTCCTCAACGTCCAGTATCCACCGCCTAACCTCCCCCCCGGCTGCCTCAAAAAAGGATATCCCCCCCCACCCCACCTGCACCCAAACAAACATCCCACACTCCGGCACCACCCACGCACACACCTCCCTGGGCAGATAGCGCTCGCACACGCGGACAAGCACGCCCGGTCTGACCCGATACCGTTCAGACAGATACTCCAACCACGTAAAGAACCCTTGGTGGCCCCAGGTCTGGTCGAGAAGGTGGTAGAGCATCAGTTGGGAGGGGCCGCTGACGGCGACGGTGGTGTTCTCTTGGTAGGCGAGGAATTTGGTGATTATTGGAGCGGGGGCGGTTATCCAGCCGGCGCGTAGGCCGGGGGCTAGGATCTTGGATGTGGAGTCTAGGCGGATGGTGCGCCCGGAGGGGTCGAGGGATAGATATGAGGGTTCTCCATGGGATTGCGAGTGCGGTTGTGGGGTTGGGGGGTTGTGCACGAGCTCGATGTGCTCGGTTATGAAGCGGAGGAGGGCGGGTGAGCCGGCGGCGTGGCCGTAGTTTAGGGCGTGGGAGAGGTTGTAGTCGTTGGTGGACTTGGTGGCTGTTTGGGGTTGGGGTTGGGTTGTAGCTGTAGCTTGAAGTTGAGACATGCTGGCGTGAAGAAGGCCCGACATTTATATAGGGCACGACTCGGAGACACGGGTTGGGGGTGTCGGAGTAATCGGAGAAAAGACCAAGGCTGATACAAGTATCGGAGAGATTTGGGTGTCTTATCTCTGGAATGGAGAGCTTTCTGATTGTGACGATCGGAGGTACGTGGAATACCGAGCTTAAAAGTCTTGGAGAGAATCATTCCTTATCCTCCGTTCTTATTAATATTTTTCTTCGAATAACTATCGTTATATAATCTTGCCTGATTCACCAAGGAGGATCACGATGGTAATGAGGCCCACCTTCCACATTAAATATGGCAATCCGGGTCACTGTAAAGTGTGTTTTTCGCTCTTGCTGGTCCCCATTAACGGTCTCAGCCCCGTCATAATTCCTAGTTACCTCTTCGTACCCGCCTGACGTCCGATTAGCGGCGGTAGCTGTGCCTCGCAGAAAGGTAGCCTGTTTTGTGACGGGGTCAATTTCCACTCCCACTTTCGATCGATTGGGATCCCCTATGCAATTAGGGCGGTCGATCTGCACTGTGGCACTGTCGTATGCCCGAGGCGAAGGTATGTTGTTCTCTCCGTTCCATCGAAACAGACTGAAGCTTGGCTGAAGCTGGAATAGAAGTTGCGGAGGGGCGATTTTCGACTGATTTCTCTGTTCCGGCTGCTTTTTATCTTCTGCAGAAGGAGTCTGCACCCATGTAGGGAGCGTCAGGCTGGGGAAGAATGCACCCACAACTACCCTTTTCGAGTCCTGAGCTTGATTTCCCAGGAAAAGAACAAGGTGCGACCGATCGTTCGGATCGTTGTGGAAAATTTGCTGGAGTATATGGTCCAGATCAAAGCTGTCTGTCAAGCCCTGGGATATCGAGTCATAGCAGTCTTGAAATGTGATCGACTTGACTTTTCGGTCCCAGTCGGTTCTTTTATGGGCCTGGAACGGAGGGATAAACAATGATACTGCACGAAGAATCCCGTCCATAGTGGTGTCTGGTGATGGTTCCGTTTCTAAGCCTGGCATCTCTGTGGACATGGACGGCTGAAAAAGAGTTGCCCATAGCTGATGAAACCATTGCTCTAGATTTGGCTTTTGAAGGCAATATTGTTAGATCCACAGCTTGGGGGGGGGATGGAAAACAACAAACGGGCTCATTCTTACCAGGATATTTAAAGCCTGGAGCACCGAGTCGGGGGCCAGGTGCTCATCCTGGCCAAGACAGAATGATCGGGCCAGGATATTGGCCAGTTCTTCCTTCTCCGGAGTGGACTCCTCGAAGGAGCCGTAATGAAAATCCCGGCCCCATGTTGGTTCATATACTTTTAGCCTCATTATCAGGCAGAGCAAATTAGCCAAGTCGTTGAAGTTCGTCTGATATTGGTCTGTTCTCCCCTGGAGAAAACGGTCCGCCAGCGGCTTCAGCTGCCCAAGGGATGGAAGCAGTTTAGGTTGGGCAGGGAATATCAGAAGTATAGCATCCACCACATCATCGGTGACGAACGCGTCAAAACCAGCGATCTGTGGATCTGGAATTGACTGACGATTGACCAGACTTGTACTTCGGAAGATCCGATTAAGCCTAAGCCTGCAGTTACATGGCTTCTCGGACAATCCCCAGGAATGGCCGAGCCCGTCATCTACGGCTCCGAGGAACCTCGTGCCTTGGAGAGACAGCAGGATCAAACCACGCTCAAAGGCTGGAAGCTCCAGCTTCCCGTCGCCCGCGCCGGGGAGTGGGAAGGGGTGATAGGCGTAGAAGCAGAGACAAGACCACAGGACATCGATAGCCGTGTCTGGGATGGTCGCATCCGGATGGGCTTTGCTAAGGTGGATTTGGAAACTCTTCTTTGTCCAGTCTGAAACGGTATGCAGCATCTCATCAGCCTCTCCTGGCACGGGCTAGCCAACTTGCTCCTTGCAGTCTTGAGCTTTCATCTGGGTAGGACCACTCACAAGGCTGCTCCTGGGGCGAGTCGCGGATGCTAGACGCGTAGAAGATGTCTTGCGGTGTGATGGAGGTGATTCCGTCCCGAACGAGGCAGGTGTTTAGGTCGGACAGGACGGAGTCTAGATGGTTTTGGTCAGGCCGACTGCTCATCCTTGGATGCCACTATATACTAGTTATTGACCGACTAACCCGGTGTGATTGTGCGAAGAAATCGGGCGATTTTCTTCTTTTTCTCTCGGAAGAGGATGTGGAACGCTGCCCTTCCCAGGAGGGCCGTCATGACTGATGCTTTGCGCCTTTCTCACGGGACGTGGTTTGTTGGAGGGTGATTGCCCCAGATTTATGGATCGCCTTGCGGGGCCCAAGGCATTGTTATTTGGGCAATGCCACAGTACGGAGAAGTGGTACTCCGTAGATACATGGGGGTAATTACCGTACATGCTGTAAGTATACTGGTACTAGTGCAAGGCTAGTGGCATGGGGGCTGAGTAAACACACCCAATCAGACCGGATCCCCCCTGTTGGTGAACTTACTACGTATTATGCCATTATGGTATTTACGGACTGCTCAGTGGCCAAATTATTTTTGGGCTGTCTCCATAAACTGGTCACTCTACAGCTACCTAGGTAGGTGATGATCAAGAAAGCTGGAACTATCCAAATTATCTGCAAGTAAAAAAAAAAAAAAGAGACTTGATCTTCAGATACTTGATACATTTAAATCACACAATGATGAACAAGCCAGTAGAATTCTCTAGGTAGACAACTAATAGGACACCTCCTACATGGTATGGCTGGCAGAGAGGCCTGGATCTCATCTCCCCATTAGGCCTTGATCTTTTTGTACAGCTTCATCACAAAATCCCGACAGTTGTTAGTGAGGAGGTTGTATCCCTTCTTGTCCATCGCGGTTGCAATCGAGTTTCCATAGTCCTCGATCTCCACGTGTGTCAAGCCCGACTTGATTTTACCGAGCACCTCGAATTTGCCGTCGAAATCATACCAGGTTTTGTCACTCTTGTCCTTGAACTCGATCTTGTTGTCTTTAACTTCAATGTCGTAGCATGCTGAGTCGAACTTGAGATAGACGGTGTTCCCCTCGGTTGTCTGCGAGACATAACCCACAACAATCAGGTAGTGGTCGACGTACTTCACGCCGGATGCCTCATTTCGTTCACTCCCTGGATCCACTGATTAGTCTCACAGCACGTTGTCTCCAGAGGGATATACTATCGAAGCTTGGGAGCAGAGGGTTATCAGAACGTACTAATCTTGATAGCATAGCCCTGGCCGACTTCGGGCGTTTTTCCTAGGGTCTTCTCTAGCTTGGCATACTTGGATTCTGACTTGGTGGCCGTGGCAGCCCGCTTCGCCTCCGTTGCCGGCTCGCGTGTAGTCTTGGATGGAGCATCACTTGAATTGTCGTCGGATGAGACTGTAATGACAGGGACCGATTCAAGGGACGAGGGAGTAGTCTGGTCATCCTCGTCTTCGTCACGGCAATCCTGAGATTGATTTGGTTAGAGCTCAATAAAAACATAGCAGGATTCACGCGCACTCACCCGACACTCTGGGATATCTGCAACCGGGACGGGGGTTGGCTTGCCATCCGCTCCAGTTGTAGCGATCTGCGTGCTCGTCGCAACATCGGTTGCAAACGCGGGCGCCACGGAGACGGATGCCGGGTCAAGTAGGCCTGAAGGTATAGCAGCTGCTGAGACTCCGGACGTCAGGAATAAAGCGGCCACAGCGAAGGCCTTCTGGGCGGTAATATTTGCGAGCCACATCTTGGCAAGAGAAACGTAGATGGCGACGGTATATGGGGATAAGGAATGGCAACGATGCAAAATAATGAGTGAATTGTATAGTAAGGAGTGAAAACGAGAGGAGTGAGGACAATAGCCGATAAATGAGTGGATAGCAGTAGAGTGAGTGGATGGCAAGAGCAACGAAGGGGAGCAGACTGGGTATTTGTAGATCTGTGGCTCTCCTCTATATCGAGGCACTTCACCAGAAGGATTGGGGCGGTTTCAGCAACCACCAGAGGAGAATTGTGTCGCACCACCTTAGGCAGTGACATATTGAACCAACCATACTTGCTCCGAGCAAGTCAATCGACTACTTGGTCTATAGCTGGGGGCCGCTTCCGAAATGGAGATCAGCAGGATTAATTTGAATGGGAGAGGCTTTGAAGGCGTCCGGGGTGGAGAGTCCCACCAGTATTGGGGGCGGGTGGCTGCGGTGCATCATGAGAAAAGCTGCTATCACTTCGTTCACGGGAGTGCATTGGGCCAAGACTAGTGCTACTTGAATATTGCATTGTCTGTACCTACATTCAGAAGCATAGTGAATGCTCTACTACAGTAGTTACTTTGTTGAAGAGTTGACAAGGAAGCGGCGGCGGAAGAGAGCCGGACGTGGGGGCCGGGATGGCTCTGCCCAGAACACCAGACCGTGACCACAACAACTGCCATGCAAATGGCAGGTCCACTATTGCGGGCGTGGTCGACGCGACATACTATAAGCAGATCATTCCATGTCCAACAACACACTGGTTACTGTAATGGGTGTGGCCTGATGGCTACTAGGTAGACATGTTGCAGTAACAAGCATGGTTCCTTGCTACAAGGATAGGGCCAGGATGATCCGTGGGATTCCGGAGGTTTGGCCCCCATCGTGAAATCCAGCCCGTACGGCGTCTTGTTTTGCAGTGGCAGTAACAAGGCTGAGCCGGCTAGCCGACAATCGCTAGAGACCAGGGTCCAAGTGAAACAGGATGGTAGTTCGGATTCCGTCATTCCCGACTACTGTGTAGACTAGAGGAGCTAGGCCAACTCGTCTGCCATGTAATTTGTCAAAGGTAGCAGCAAGCCTAGACCTCTGTCCGTTGCTAAGCCTCTTCCTAGGAGGCCCACACACTGGCCTATTGTGAGCTGCTGACTGTACCCAACAACGGCGCCGCCCCGTGGATCCATCTATACACAGTATTGTGCATGGTAGTTTGAGCTGATGGAAATCGAGAGTCTGTCAGGGCCAATCACCTGGAGCTCTTGTAGATGTACAACATATGTCATACCCGGGGTAAGCAACGCCGCAGCGGGCGGAAGAGTGCCTAGCCGCCGGGCATCCGAAGCCACAACCGCGAAGCTGATTGCCAGGAGGCGGGGAGAACAACTCCGTCCAGTACTCCAGAAAAAGTCATTGGTTCATGATAGATAGATAGTACGGAGTACGATAGCATCTTGAATCCCAATGTTACAAACCCCATTGCGGTTAGATTAGCCGCTCTACCGCTGGTAGGCCTCGACATAACCCGCGGGTGTCTAGACGGGTTGGACCCAAAGTCTGCAGTAAAATACTTTATATCAAATTTTGAATAATACTCCAGACCACCCGATTAATTACATGGAGTAATTCTCTCATGTTGTGCTGATATAAAATCTTAAAGCTTGGTTCGAGCTACTGGACAATCATGCTCGGGGGATCCCGGGATGGGCGAGCTTATTTCGGATTACGTTATAGGCTAAGAATAGAGTCGCGCACGTGATATCCACAGGCTAAATAGGTATAGTGGAATAGTTTGCTGTACATCACATGACCGAGATATTCCCTCTTCGGAAGAGAAGGGTGTCGCCAGATCACCACCCCATTTGTGTGGTGTGTTGACCACCCGATATCAGCCATGGAGAAAAACAAACTCGCCTCGTTGTTCTCCATATCAAGTGAACTGACTCCCCGCGATGACAAATTGGGGTGGTCCGATAGCCCGGCGCGCAGCTGATTGGATGCCACCGGGCTGCGGCCTCAGCACTAAGGCAGCCGCGGGTCGGCCGTCATCATAGCCCGGGCGAGTATAGACCCTTTCCTCTCTCCCTCCCGAGTCCAGACTCAGACTGCTGCAGTGCGCGGTCGTTTCGGTATCCCATCAGGCTCTTGGGATCTTTCATGTGTCTCTCGGGTAAATCGGGTTGCTATGATAAGCGGAGCCTACTAATATCCAATCTCCTCCAAATTCCGCCTCAGTCGTCCTACTCGTCCTACTTTCTAGTCCCGCCTCCACTCCCTGCCAGTCTTGCACTCGTGTCGAAAAGCTTGTCCTCCACGTGGAAATGAACCTCGTCCCTTCTCAACGGGAGGACATGGAGATGGCCGAGGATGGAGCCTTCTTCCATGATTTTTATGTGGAAGAAACACGGGAAACACCCCGGGAAGAGAGTCAACAAGGTCCCGAAGCCTGGATCAAGGACCCCGACACAAGTAGTCTGGACCCTTCCCCGGAACTGAGAACTAAGTTTGAGAGAGGTCACTAATTTAATCGGGGTTATCGCAGATCCGATCGATTACGTCTTTCCGGCTACAAACCTTGACCCCTTCGAGTCATATCCCTCCTCGTTGGCCCCGGGCCTCGTGCAGCAGGCACTGTCCTATCGTAAGACTTTCCGTTCTTAGAATGATATCGGTTACATTTCTGAAGGCTTTCATATCAGGCTTCTCCATTATGACCCCAAGTATGCTGCCCACACCAGAAGTTACCAACCCGTATCTACAGTCTTGGTTCCCCCTCTCGCTGGGCGATCGAGCTCTCTTTCCCGCCTTGCTTTCCTCATCCCTCACACATCTCAAGGTGAATTGTCTACTGACGGGAGAGCTTGCGGCGCCGTTCGGGAAAGAGGATGAATCCCTTGCCCTGGGGGCGTCCTACAAAGAGACGATCACAGCGATAAACGAGGCCATGCAAGATCCCACGCGAGTCACAAGCGATGCCACCATTTTAGCAGTGCTGATGACGATCGAGAAGCCTTTCATTCCTCATTCGAAGGACTGGTCGCAAGAATCCCCTTTCCAGGCACCGCTTCGGAAAATGCAATGGTTAAACGTCCATGGGGCGAGAGAGCCTAATCTCGCCCATCAAACAGGTCTGTGTAAGCTGATCCAGCTACGGGGTGGGCTACATAACGTTAGGCTGCCAGGAGTTGCGGCGGCTATCTTCTAGTGAGTTGAAACCAGAGTCCGAGCCACAATGCGTACTGAGCAAGTCTGATAGTCGGGTGCTTGTCAATTCGACGTTGACTCTGTCACCTCCTCCGCTTCCCTTTTTCCCACTCTCTGGAAACATGATCGATGAAGTAAAGCCAGAAAACACCCACAAATGGGATGAAATGCCCATTCAGTTCGGCGAATTCTGCAAAATCGGATTCACCCCGGCTCTGGCGGATGTCTATCAGCAACTGGCAGGGTACACGAGAGTTATCACGAAGTTTGTGGAGGGAGAAACAATAAACTTTGGTCGTCAAGCCATGTGCGATCAACGAAATCTCATACAGTATCGCTTGATGGCTCTCCCTACTTCCGTTTGTCTAGTCGAGCCAAGTCCAGTCTATGAGGCCTGTCGCATTGCTGCAATCATCTACAGCATTGGTGTGACGTTCCCCCTGCCTGGCGTTGGAGCACCTTTTCCAACTCTCGTCAAATCCCTGAAGGCTGAGCTCCAGCAGGTCGAATTGCACAGTCCCTGGGCTGCTTCGGTCAATGGTATTCGCCTTCTGCTTTGGGTCCTTACCATGGGAGGTATCGCTGCAACCGACACCACCGAACAGCAGTGGTTTGTTAAGATTGCATCGAGGGTCGTACCCAGATCGTTAGCGCTCGATTGGAGAGAAACGAGAAGGTCTCTTCGAGAATTCCTGTGGCTTGACAGTGCCTGTGACATGGCGGGAAAGCAATTCTGGACGCAGGTGTACCCTCTGGTTCGAGAAAAAGCCACGGCCGAGTCAGAATCAGCTCAACCCCCCCTTAAAAATATGACACCTTGCACCCAATGCAAGGCAAAGCGAATCCGATGCGACAAGGGAATCCCCTGCGAACATTGTACCAAAAGTGGATTCAGCTGCTCTTCCCAGACCACACCCACACAGAAGCCGGCGCGAGTTCATGTTTTCTCCTCTCGGGGAAAGCCCTGCACGATATGCAAGACCAGGAAGCTCAAATGCGACAAAAAGAAACCATGTGGACGTTGTATAGCTGGCGGCTGGGATTGTGTCTATCAGGATGCGGCTTCCCAACGCAGGATTCTTGCGGAAGCCTCTATGGGCATTCTAAGTCGCTCATGACCTGCTGCTGAATACGACTCTGACGTGAGAATACGAAGGTGTCGGAAGGATGAACAGAAACATTTTGGCACCTCAACATATATGGAACAATCCCGGCGGTAGTGGGCCAAGTTCTAGCTTGGAGTAAAAAAGGACGGAGATTAGTCTCGTTCTTATAGCATTAGGTTCCACTGGAGCTCTTCAGGCGGGTACTGACCCCATCGGAAATGGAGACCGCTTGGGCCGCGACTCGGCGAGCTCGGCGAAATGCGGCTTACCAATTGCAACATTCCTTGCCGCACGGCGGATGGGAATGGACAGCAATCGAAGCAAGATGGGAACCTACCTACTATTCTAATGATGTTTCGCCTTAATGGGGATGTTGTGGAATCGAGCAATTTGTCACCAATCGTCTTTTCGAAATGGCTATAAATAAGACCCGGGTGACAGAAGGAAGGCATCCCAGCACAAACCAGCTTTATTATCCTTTGCACTCTTTAGTCGCAGGCATGTCCGCTTCTTATTTTTTACTATTGGCATTATCGGCCATTGGCTCCTGGGCGCTGCCTTCTCCTGTCGCAGCGGCCTGTCAAGAGATCGACATACCCATCACTGTGGCTGTACCGCGCTTCATCATCAATACAACAATCGACAACGATTGGGATGCCGCGGCACTCATCTTCAACCTCACCCGACGAGACTCGACCACATCGGCGGACCCGCTCCCAGTCGCCGGCTCTACATCCACTGCCGTGGAGAGCAACTACACAGTCGGAGCCACACTTTGCGGAACTGGCGAAACCATTCTAGTACTCACGCATGGTATTATTGAATCGAAGCTGTACGTGCGAGACTGAAGGTGCCTCAGACATATCAACTGATGACTTATTTAGCTATTGGGATCCCACATTCCCCAACGCCGAGAACTACAGCTTCGTCGACGCAGCCGTCGCTGCCGGGTATTCTGTCTTGAACTATGACCGGATCGGCGTAGGTTCATCTTCCAAGTAAGTGGCACAAAAGCAAAAGCACCATGATTTGACAGGACTGATCAGCCTTCTGGCGGCCAGGGTCAATGCGCTCTTCGATGCTCAGTTCCAGGTCGAGACGGCCGTGCTGAATACGTTGGTGGAATACGCCCGCAGTCTTCCCCGCATTTCCAAAGTTGCGCTCGTCGGCCATAGTTACGGGGCATATCTGTCAGCTGCATCCGCCAGTCAGACCGCCGTCGACGCCCTGGTCTTGACAGGATTCAGCGGCACGTTTGACTACTTCGGGCCCTTCCTCGCCGGCTCCAGCTTGCGCGTGGCCAAGACCCAGGAGCCGACCCGCTGGGGGGACCTCGACTCGGCCTATCTCATCTCCGCAGATGCCTATTCCCTCGCATACATCTACTTTGCCGAGCCATACTTTGACCACTCCGTGGCGGAGTGGGCGTATGAGGTCGCGAGTGAGCCGTTTGCCGTGGGCGAGCTCCCGTCGCTCATGGCCACCACGATCGATTACTCCAACATAACGGCCCCCGTCTACATCCTGCAGGGACAGTTCGATCTGTCTGCGTGTGGGGGAAACTGCGTGGGTCTGATCAACGCCACGGCGGCCACGTTCAATGGCTCCCAGGTGGTGGACTGGGTGGATGATCTGCCCGCGGGGTGAGTCATGTCTTTCATCGGTATTGAATTTATAATTGACATTATGAATAGCCACAGCCTCAACCTACACCGGGTAGCCCCGACGGCATTCCAGATGATCTTCGACTTCTTCAGCGCACAGGGCGTTTAATCGGCAGAACAGCATTTGTCCATGGCCGATACACAACCAACTTAGATAATCTCTTAATATTACTGAAAAGATAGACCTCCACCATCATCACTATTTCAAATAAGAATACTACCATCTCCCACCTACAACATCGCCCCTCCCCTCCCCCCACCCCCACTAAACCGATAAACCACATCCTCAAGCCGCGCACACCCAAACACATACAACCACCTCAACTCCTCCCCCTCCTCGTCCGCGACATTCACAACCGAATGCTCCGCATCCCCCGGAATAAACACCGCCGCGCCCTTCCCCACCTCATACGCCGTCCCATCCACCGTGACCACCCCCTTCCCCTCCAGAACATAGTACATCTCGGCCTGGGCGTGGCGATGCGCACAGAGGTGGCCCGTGCGCGGCGGACAGACGGCGATGCCCGCGGAGAGATCGCTCGTCGCGGTCGTGGGCTGCGTGAAGAGCGTTTGCCAGGTGACGTCGCCGTGGCCGGGGGTGGGGAATGATTCGTGCGGGAGGGCGGCGATGGTTGTGGGGGGGAGGATGAGGGGTTTGGGTTGGGGTTTGGTTTTGGTTTTGGTTTTGGTTTTGGGGGCGGGCATTTTGGGGGCGTGTTGGTTGCTAGCTGGGTAGGTTGCTAGCTGGGGTGGGGGATGTATACCTTCTGTGATGGGGGGGAAATGGGTACTGTTGATGGTAGATGAAAAAAAGGTGTGGCTGACTGACTGGGTCAGGTAACGACTTCTCTTTTTATATGTAGATTTATAATATGTATATTACTTGTGTATGAACGGGGTCAATGCAGGAAATCGACCCTCAGCTCCAATAAGCGACAAGACCCTTGGCCGTGTCCGGCAGGTCGATCCCGTCGGATCACTTCTCGCTTTAGGGTTAGGCGGGCTGGGCTGGCTGGGCTGGGCTGGAGCGGGGCGGGGGAGAACCAGGGCTGTATGTATTTGTATGAGGATGGTTTGAATGATGAATTTGTTTGTTGGCATTCTGGTGGTTAGCTTGTCTAGAGATCATTTTAATAATAACCATTTTTTTTAGTGTATCTGGTTACTATAAGCGTGTCTGGGTATTATCCGGTATTTGTCATGACGTCTAGAAATGTCAAGTTTGCACGGAGTTGGGCATGGTTGGTTGTATAGATCAATGGTAAGTAAGGATCTAGAAAAAAATTACTCTCTCATTCTAACCGGACCTTAACCTTCAAGCCTCAAGATATAAGATATAGATAGATGTTCCTGAAACCCAGCCTTGGCCGAGCTCGCCGACTCCGGCCGGGAAATCTCATCAGATCTGTGATACAGGAAGCCAGGAACCATTTCCGCTCGTGTTCAACTAGAACAAGTCCTATGAGATGAACGATTGTAGAGCTGAAGGTGAGACATGGATACGAATGGAGCGGATGAGCTGAGGATAGGGTCTTCGATCCTACTTGGATTTGAGGGCATTAATATGTAGCTCATTCACCACTTTTTCTTCATTCTCAACCAGCACCAGCACCACCACAGAAACCAAAACAGAAACCAAAACCACCACATTCCAAGAACTCTCACAGCAGACTCTCCATCCATCTACCGGGTACGCCCCCCCCCTTCTCTCTCACCATCACAATCGCAAACCCCCTAACCCCCCCCCCCTCAGAACAATGACCCCCAAAACCACCCTCCTCACCCTCCTAGCCCTAACAACAACAACCCCCATCTCCACCGTCCTCGCCTCCCCATCCCCCAACCCAAACCCAAACCCCTCCCATAAATCCAGAGACCTCGTCTCCGACGGTGTCCAATACGAAACCGACTTCTTCACCTGCTACTGCGACCAAGGCTGCACGCGCAGCAACTGGCTAGGCTGGGGAATCGGCGGGCTGGACTCGGGCACGTGCGTGGAACTGCCGTCGGGGGTGGCGGCCACGAACGTCGACCGCGGGAATCTCTACACGGATCTGTGGTGTCAGATGTATACGGGGAGTGCGTGCGATGGGACGGAGCAGAATATTGGGGTCGCGGGGTTGGAGGATATGTCGTGTACGGATTCGCAGGTGGGGTGGTGGTATTCTGTGAGGTGTTATTTTTGAATTATTGGGGGGATGGGGGTTGGGGTTGAGGGTATTGTGTTTGAGTTGTTGAGATCCGCTGGGTCTTGGTCTGGCTGGCCTATTGTGCTACAATGGGGCTGACTGCTGCTTATGGTGGAAAGGAAAGGACTGTGGTTTATTTTGCATATCATTGACCTCCTAGGTATTTGACCCCCTAGGTACACTCGTATCCTCATATCCTGTCTATTCCATCACAACTCTACCCAATCAACCCATGACTGCGTATCTGTCCGTCGTCGATTTGACTCCTCCTTGGTCATAGCCATCGAAGTCGCCTGGTTCTTGCGGGTTCAGACAACTGTAGGGCCGGATTGTAGGCCCATATGGATATGCTTAGCCCTGGAACTGCTTGGCGGAAGCACCCGCAAGAGGGACCGCGCTGCCGGTAGGGGCGGCGGAGCCGGAGGGAGCGGCGATGTTGGGAGAGCCCGGGAAGAAACCGGCGCCGCCGGAGCTAGGGGTGGGGGTGCTGGGCTCGGGGGAGCTGGCCGAGCCGGAGGAGCCGTTCTTGTCGAAGATGGACTTCAGGAACTCGGGGAGCTGCTTGAAAAGGTCGCTGTCGGCACCGCCGGAGGACTGGGGGGCGTTGCTGGCCATGGACTTGATGAAATCGTTGAACTCGGCAAGAGGGTTGCTGGAGCTAGTCAAACTGCCGGACTTGGAAGAGCCTTGGCCAAGGAGGCTGGAGAGACCGCCGAGGCCGCCGCTTGCGGACGGGGCGCTGCCACCGAGCGAGGGCGTGGCGCCAGATTCTCCGCCGGAGGAGCCAGCGAGAGAGGACAAGCCACCAGAGGAGGACGGGGACTCGGCGGAGCCCGAACCCGTGCTCTCGCTGCCGAGCTGGCGTCCGAAGAGGTCGGACAGCTTTGGGAGACCGGAAGGAAGGGCATCCGTCAGATCAGACAGCTCAGACAGGCCGCCACCGCTGCTTCCGGTGGGCTTGGGGAGGTCCGAGGGGATCAGGCCCGAAGGAATGGAAAGGCCCGAGGGGAGGGAGAGACCCGAAGGAATGGCGAAGCCCTCCGACTCCTCGCGCTTGTTGAGCAGATCAGCGAGGTTGGTGGGCAGGCTGAGGCTCGCCAAACCAGTAGGAATGGAAAGACCGGAAGGAATGAGGTTCTTCAGCTCCTCGAGACTACCCTGTCTCTTCTCTTCGGTCCGGGTAGGCAATGCCAGGGCGCAGCCCGCAAGGCAGAGAGGAGCGACGGTGGAGAACTTCATTTTGAAAATGAATGTTTTTTGGTGTTATTGATCAAAGTGATTTGTTGTTAGGGATCGTTTGAGTGTTGATGGTGTTGGAAAAGAAAAGTTGTGAAATGAAGGATTGAACAGTACCAGACAGTTGCGAATACCAGATTCGAATGAATAGAAGCGATGAGGCCTGGGGGAAGAATCAGGCAGCAGGGGATCTCGGGGTCCTTTATAGGCCTGGATGGACATGGGTCTGTATGAGAGGATAGAGGAATCTCAACATTCCCGTGCGTGAGCACGAATGGATGAGGTCATGGACGACCCAGGCTTGACATGGAGCTGCACACGCGTTTCCAGATGATGGGGGAGACATACTACGATCGAGAGACGGATGGAGCATGGATCCGCAGTGCAGGGACGTCGAAGTGTGGGTGGTCGGCTCTCGAGCCAAGTTCCTGAATGCCAACCTGCTGCAATGTCCCCAGCCGCACTGCCGCGATCTTCCGCTCGGGCGAAACACTGGTGAATCCAGGGCCTGGTCCGACGACGAGGCTGACCACTGTGCCCAAAAATGAGCCCCAACCGCGAGATCCAAGGATTGACCCAGGGTAAGCACTCTCCCGGCCTGGCATCCTCCGCTAGTGTGAGGTTAACACGATTAACGGCGCTGGATGGGCCATGACGTCCCCCGCCTCTCCGTGCCAGCATCCACAATAGAAAGGATATCAGGCCTTCCGGCCCAGACAAGTCTGCGGCCAACCCCAACGCGGCGTCCCATGGGCCTGGATGTTGACTGAGGCGGCCGTGAAACCCGAATCCCCAGTAGATAATCACCCGCCAATCAGGGTGGCGCATGTGCACCACCCCCTGATCATCGTTTCAAGCATCCAGGGTCCCTGATCCATGCTCCAGGAAGTTCAGGAATCACTGTAGGCTGCGTCAGCTCCGGTCCAAGGGTACCTGCCGCTGATCAGGTTCGTTGGAGGGGTTCTGGACAGACCCTGGGGAGAAATACTCCGCAAAGTCGCGCAGCAGAGTCGATTGTATGAGGGAATTTCGGGTCAACCGGTCATCCGGTCAACAGGTCAACAGGCCGGAGTCAGAGTCTCGCTGGAATAAAATCACAGTCACTTCTAACATGCCCCGCCGGGCCGTTGTCCGTCACCCTACGCCGGGGGCGGATGGAGTCGATGGGTCGCTACTTAGTACTTAGACCCTGTAAGTTGCGGCTGCGGCAGTGGACAGTAGCCAACAGAGGCGGGAAAGGAGACAACCCCATCTATCCGGAACGGCTAATCTTAGAAGGGAAGCCTCAAAAAGCAGAACAGTGCAGAGAGGGGCCGCGGTGGAGCAGAGCCGAGGGGATCCGAGGGATGCGCGAACTCAAACTCGATCCCGAACGGCTTTCTTCGGATTCCAGACCCGCCGTGCCTGGCTGCCTGGCTGCCTGGCTGCCTGGCTGCCTTGATGCCCGATGCTGCCTGATGCTGCCTGATGCTGCCCACGCTCTCTTCCGATCCCGACTTGCCTTGCATTTTCACTTTCCCATCCATCCAGTCCCATCGTTTCAGCCTTCAGCCCAGTGTGGTGTGGCTACCGGGTGGCACCATAGCTGCATGTCTGCGACCTTTGTGGCTGCTCCTCGACCGAGCATTCTCCACGCATGTTGTGGCCTCCAGTGACAAGTCCAACAACACATCTAGGGGACTACTCCGGATTGCCTGCATACTCTAAGCCCCTTCTCCAGACTGGCCTGTCTCCCGATGAATAACCTTCTTTCGAGTGACACGTCTTCGTGCTAGTCGTCGCACTAAACACCCCCGTATCGAGCCTTCATCTTCTGGAATCGTCGTCATCCATGTGGTTGATGCATTTAGAGTTGGAAGGGAACATGGCGTATGTTTCCCGGACCCTAACTGTGTCAGCGTAGGTTTCTCGTCATCGTTCTATACAAGTTCTATCGAAGGTGATCGAGCGATCATGACCCGGTCCAATTTTTGGGCGTGGAAATGATGCAACGCCAAATCGAAACCGGCAAGCGTTTCAGATTCATTGCAGCCCGCATGTGCTGGGGATCAACAAACCCTGCTGCGTAAGGCTCTCTCGGTTAATCGACGGACTGCATCATGTCCCATTGGCCAATGAGTTCTGGGCAGTCGATCTCATCGACTTTGCCCTGCATTTCTAATCGGGATTGCAGTCGGGATTCCAATCAGAGGAGTATAGCCTGGCTGTATGACCTCACACCCTGACGTGGAAGGGGTGGTCGAACCTCTCGAATCAGGCAATTATTTCATCGTCGCTGCACAATTGACAGTCCTCGTTGCGTCAGTTCTCGGCGGCGGTGCATCTGACAGGGTGGCTGTTTCTCGGATGTCCCTGCATGTTCCAGGTTTCAAATGCAGTCGATCGGAAGGAAATGATGCCCCTCGGAATAATCAATATGAAGCGTGACCCAAAGACCTAGCTATCCCACGCAGTATCATCCTGACCCTGCAAACCCCACTAAACACTCCCCCCAACGCCATCCCGCACCCTGCTATCTGCGAAGCGGCAGCTAAGATAACAAGGGTTTCGAGGCTGTACCGATCTATGGGCTGGTGCCGCTTCTAGAACCTTTGGACCCTGCGCATGAGACAGCCTCATGTGCTAATTACCGGGGCGAGTTATATAACCATCGGCCTATCTGCTAGTGTTCGTATGCACGGGCCGAGAGTAGATTTGTTCTATACTCTGCCCTCAAGGAGAACCTTCGGAATGGTATGCCGAGGCTTGGGCGGGCCTTGATCCTTCTCTGATGCTATTGTAGACCATCAATCAATCTTGCCTCGATAACCTCGTCTACAACAAAAGCTGCACCTTACCGTGAACACAAAGGTGGAAGACAAGTGTATCTACTATACAGAATAAGCCACTCCCATCATGGTGCAGCCCGAGTTGAAGGCTCAGCATCTCGGGCGAGAGCCCCGATTGCAAAGGGATCAAAAAGCGCACGCCATCCGCTTGCCTGATTGGCCACTCGGGGCGGAAATCGACAGGCTATTTTCAGATCCAGCCAATCAGGCTGCTTTCCCTCGAATGACTAGCTCTCATCACGTGCCATACAGCAGGGGCGCACCAATCAGAGTCGAGGATCCAGAAAAATTCAAAAAAAACCTGACCCGTGCTCAGGGACAGGGACTTGCAACCCCAATGGTTAGGTTTCGCCGCTTGGACTGTAACAACCAGCTGTTCGAGAGTGACTTCGATCACAGGGCGACTGGCGGATTCCCTGTAAGTACATAGATGCTCCGTGCGGCCTGCTCGGCGGGTGCTGGCAATCCCTGCCTGTCAGTGGTCTTCGCTGACGCCATCGGCGCCATGGCTGGCATCAGGATAGTCGGTAGATCAAGCAGCCAAACCTTCAGGACAACTTGACTGATCCATCCTGAGACCTCGACTCCTCATATCCGGGACTACCTGACGATTCCAAACGGCCATTCAAACAGACCCAGAATGTCACAGTTCAAAAGCGTTGCCGTCATTGGCACGGGGCCCGCCGGTGCCATTGCCGTGGATGCCTTGATGCAAGAGAAGGCCTTTGATACGGTCCGTGTGTTTGAGAGGCAGGAGAAAGCCGGTGGATGCTGGTATGCCGCATGATTCTGATTTTCCTATCATTTCGCTCTCTGTCCTAGTTTTCTCAACAAGACGATTAACTCGGGCCAGGGTGTCGCGGGAAAACGAGAAACATGTACCCCTGGATGTCGACAGTCTCTCCGCCAGGACAGCAGACGCCCCTATCCAGACCCCCGCCAGTTTGCCTCAGTACACGCCGGCCTTGGCCACGCATCGCTTTACTGACTCCCATATCTACCCCACTTTGGAGACCAATGTGGACGCCTCGACCATGGAGTACTCGCAGGAGTCCGTCCCGGTTGTCCGCTCCGAGAGGTCGATCGCCCTTCACGGGTCAGATACTCCGTTCCGCCATCACACGGTGATCAGGCAGTATATCGAGGATCTGCTGAACCGCAATGGATACCAGAATCTCGTAGAATACAACACGACCGTGGAGCGTGCGGTCAAAGACCCTCAAACCAAGAAATGGGTACTAACGCTACGCCGGGCGGGCCAGCCGGATGGGCGCGACTACTGGTGGAGCGAAACCTTTGATGCCCTGGTGGTCGCCTCGGGGCATTATTCCGTGCCTTACGTGCCGGCCATCCCGGGGTTGAAAGAATTCATCGAAAAGTACCCCGAAAATGTCTTGCATACGAAGCAGTACCGTGGCCCTGAGCGCTATCGCGGCAAGGTGGGAACTTTACCTTCATGTCATAAAACCGGTGCTAATGCTCCCTAGAAAGTTGTGACCGTCGGAGCGTCAGTCTCGGCCGCCGATACCACAGTCAGCCTGATTGGGTCAGCCCAGTCACCAGTGTATGCGGTGGTTCGTGGGCGGTATAACCCTTACTTTGGGGACTGGGCATTCAGACACCCTCAGATCGAACGTCGGCCCCCGATCGCGAGCGTTTCCTCCGAGAATGGGCAGCGTACCGTGCATTTCGAAGACGGCACCTCCGTGTCGGATGTGGACTACATCATCTTCGGCACCGGGTTCACCTGGAAGTTGCCGTACCTGCCTGATGTTCCCGCCAGGAACAACCGTGTGCCTGATCTGTACCTGCATATCTTCCACCAACAGGATCCATCTTTGGTGTTCCTGGGGGCAGTATGTACTCCTGCTTGTCTCCCTGTTGAAATCGAGCTAACTGTTTTCCAGGTCGGCGCTGGATTGACCTTCAAGATCTTCGAGTGGCAGGCTGTGGCTGCGGCGAGAGTGCTGGCCGGCAAGGCCCAATTGCCATCATTGCCGGAGCAGCAGAAGTGGGAGCAAGCCCGGATCGCGCAGAAGGGCGATGGCCCGGCCTTCACGGCGGTGAACCCCGACTTCCAAGAGTATTTCGAGACGCTCCGACGGCTGGCAGGGGAGCCGGGAGAGGGCGAGGCCGGTCGGCGGTTGCCTCCGTTCGACGGGGAGTGGATGGACGTGTTCAATGCTGGACATGAGCGTCGGATCCGGATGTGGCAGAAGGCGAACGAGGAGGCGTCGAGGAGTAGATTATAGAGCATAGACTGGACCATGCGACTCGGCACTAGCAACAGACTGCGACGGAGTACTCTGTTGTAATAGACATGAGCAGGGGTATTTAGGCTATATCATAATCAGGCCACGGACGCCCTTTGGCACCGGGCAAATCCCTCATCCCACTAACTAGTTAGTCGGCGGCCGATCTGCACCCCAATAAATACCCCGCCATCCCTACCCTGTTCTGGCAAATGGTGCTTCAGCCCAGCCTGGCAACGCAAGATGCTTCCGTCGGCCTGCTTTTACCTGGTGGCCCTGCCTCTGGCCGCAGCGGCCAAGTCGCTATGGTCGGACTCTCCGGGCAATTACAGTAGCCTCATCACCACCGCGTTTCCTCTTGGAAATGGACGACTGGGAGGTGGGTCTTGGATAATCGAATCATTGCTTTTGCGATCGGGCACTGACCCCAGCCAGCCATGCCCATGGGTGCTTACGATAAAGAAATCGTCAACTTGAACGTCGACTCGCTGTGGCGCGGAGGTCCTTTCGAAAGTCCGGTGCGTGTGAGAATCATTACCTGTTGACCTTGAGCAGTAGTCACTAAGAGTTCATTGGTGTTGCAGACATACTCCGGTGGAAATCCGAATATATCCAAAGCAGGCGCCCTCCCCGGAATCAGGGAATGGATCTTCCAGAATGGGACGGGCAATGTGTCTGCACTCCTGGGAGAATACCCATACTATGGATCGTATCAGGTCCTGGCGAATATGACCATTGATCTGGGGGAGTTGTACAATATCAATGGCTATCGTCGTAGCTTGGACTTGGAATCAGCGGTGTATTCTGACCATTTCAGCACTGGGGATGATACATATATCGAAAGGTGAGTGGTAGTAAGCTCTTGGACCCAGTCACAACAGTCGACAACCTAACCCCGATTCAGGGAAGCCTTTTGCTCGTATCCAGATAATGTCTGCGCCTACCGACTAACGTCCAATTCTTCGTTGCCTGCCATTACATTTGGTCTGGAGAATCAGCTCACGTCTCCGGCCCCGAATGTGAGCTGTCACGGAAACAGCATCAGCCTGTACGGCCAGACATATCCTTCTATTGGGATGATCTACAATGCTAGGGTGACCGTCATTGTGCCAGGGTCGAAGAACTCATCCGACCTCTGCTCGCGACTGGATTCGACGGTGAATGTGCCCGAGGGAGAAAAGGAGGTGGTTCTCGTCTTTGCTGCTGGGACCGACTATGACTCTTCCAACGGGAACTCGGCAGCGGACTTCTCATTCAAAGGAGAAGACCCATATGCAGAGGTTCTCAAAACAGCGACTAGCGCCGCAAAGAAATCCTATTCGTCGCTGAAATCATCGCACCTGAAAGATTACCAAGACATCTTCGGCACGTTTGCCCTCTCTCTTCCGGACCCTAATGGCTCAGCCAGCCAGCCGACTACCGAGCTTCTCTCGTCCTACACACAGCCAGGGGACCCCTATGTCGAGAATCTGCTCTTTGATTACGGACGATATCTGTTCATCTCGTCATCACGACCAGGCGGTCTACCGCCAAATTTGCAAGGACTCTGGACGGAGTCATACTCGCCCGGCTGGAGCAGTGACTACCATGCCAATATCAACCTGCAGATGAACCACTGGGCTGTCGAGCAGACGGGCCTTGGAGACCAGACAGAGCCACTTTGGACCTACATGGCCGAAACATGGATGCCTCGAGGGGCCGAGACAGCGGAGTTGCTGTATGGCACTTCGGAAGGATGGGTCACGCACGATGAGATGAACACCTTCGGGCATACAGCGTGAGTCAGTCCACACCAAACCCCCCTTCATTGCTAACCAGACCATAGAATGAAAGACGTCGCCCAATGGGCCGATTATCCCGCCACAAACGCATGGATGTCGCACCACGTATGGGACCACTTCGACTACTCCCAGGACGCCTCCTGGTACCAGAAAACCGGGTACCCCATTCTCAAGGGGGCCGCCTTATTCTGGCTCTCCCAGCTCGTCCAAGACGAATACTTCAAAGACGGCACCCTAGTCGTCAACCCATGCAACTCCCCCGAACACGGACCAACAGTAAGCCACCCACCATCCCACACCACCAGACCCCCCCCAACAACTAACCTCCCCCCCTCCCCAGACCTTCGGATGCACCCACTACCAGCAACTAATCTGGGAAGTATTCGACCACGTCCTCCGCGGCTGGGACGCGTCCGGAGACACAGACACATCCTTCAAATCAGCCATCACCTCCAAATTCGCGACCCTCGACCCGGGCATCCACATCGGCGACTGGGGCCAGATCCAAGAATGGAAACTCGACATCGACGTCAAGAACGACACCCACCGCCACCTCTCCAACCTCTACGGCTGGTACCCAGGCTACTCGATCTCCGCCGTGCACGGCCTCAACAAAACCATCACCACCGCCGTCGAAACCACCCTCTACTCCCGCGGCACGGGTGTCGAAGACTCCAACACCGGCTGGGGCAAAGTCTGGCGCAGCGCCTGCTGGTCCCTCCTCAACGTCACCGACGAAGCCTACTCCGAGCTCTCCCTCGCCATCCAGAACAACTTCGCCGACAACGGCCTAGACATGTACTCCGGCTCGCCGCCGTTCCAGATCGACGCCAACTTCGGGCTCGTCGGCGCCGTCATCGCAATGCTCGTGCGGGATCTCGATCGCGCGAGTGCCGACGCCGGCACCACGCAGGCTATTCTCCTCGGCCCGGCTATCCCCACCGCATGGGGAGGGGGCAATGTCGACGGACTGAGACTGCGAGGCGGTGGATCGGTCAGTTTTCGCTGGGATGATGACGGCGTCGTGGACTCGTGCACGGCGGACGTGTCGACTCGCGCGGGGAGTGCTCCAACAGTGGCGTTTTTCGTCAAGGGGGGGAAGGATACTATTGATTGTTCGTGATGTCCTACATCCAAGATCAGACAAGACTGTCGTTGGTGGTGTCGTGTAACCTTCGACCAATATATATTAAGTTGCTTGATTAGTTACTTATCTACTGGACATAAATCACACCTTCGAATGGATGATTGGATACTTAGTAAAAAGTAAAGGGATAGTATCAGAACCCCCTCCCTCACCCTATAACAGGTACTTAACCACCCCCCCCCAATTAGCCCTGCAACCCCCCGCCATCCCTGCCCCTCATACACCCACCATTCCCTCCTTCCAAGGCAACTAGATAGGCTAAGTAAGATAGGTAGGTATAGCCGCGACGTCACGGCTAAACGGCTAAATGCGGGGGGTCAAGTCGAGCACCAGATCTAGCGCGGAGAAGCCCCAACCCCCCCAACCCCCTCCGCCCACTTATCACTACTATCCAGTACGGTAGCCAAGGTGCTATCTACAACGGGGGGTACCTAGGACTTCCCCACCTTCGGCACGGCCTATTCGCCGATATGTCCATGGTATTTAGTACTTACTTACTTACTCACATGCTCGCCCCATTCTAGGATTCCGGTCAGTATGCCAGTCCAGGTAGGAGGTGGTAGGTACAGTAGCGCAGCAGAAGAGTATAAATAGGCAGTGTCCATTCCATTCCATCCATCCATTCATTAAATCATAACTCGTGACTCTAACTCTATATCATTCAACGGCGGAGATTCTCCGGGCCGAGCCGAAAGCCAACTGAAGCACATATAACTAACAGAACATATCATAACATAACATAACATAGTAACAGCGATACGAAGACTTCCGGGCCCCACCATCATCTATCCCATCCCATCACATACACATAGTACCGATCCATACATATTTGGTTATACGTGTACGGTAAAACATCAACAAAAAAATGACAGGCTTCGAAAACAAAGTGTACGCTATCACCGGTCTCGCGGGGATCGGTCTCGCGGTGGCCCGTCAGCTGCATGCTGCGGGGGCGCGTCTCTCGCTGGCGGACATTTCGGCTGAGGCGCTCGAACGGGCAGTGTCGCAGCTTCCGAACGCCAGTCCGACCAACACGCTTACTACGGTGGTGGATGTTGGGTCGTCGGCATCTGTGAACGAGTGGATTGACTCCACGGTCGGGCAGTTCGGGCAGCTTGACGGTGCGGCGAATATGGCGGGGATGATTGGGAAGAAACATGGGACCGGGGCGTTGACGGAGCAGGATGATGAGGAGTGGGATGCGCTGATCAGGGTGAATCTGACGGGGACGATGTATTGTCTCAGAGCGCAGGTGAGGGCGATTGGGAGGACGAGCGGGGGTGGGAGTATTGTCAACGCGGCGAGTATCCAGGGGGTGAGGGGGTTTGCGCTGCATGCGGGTTATTCGGCGACCAAGCATGGGGTGGTGGGCTTGACGAGGAGTGTTGCGAAGGAGGTTGGGCCGGAGATTAGGGTTAATGCTGTGGCGCCGTGAGTGCATCCGTCTTTCCCTTTTTGCTTTTTTTTTTTTTTTTTGTTTTTTTGTTTTAGGAGTCCGGATGACCCAAAGGGTTGAGGGTGGGTTGGTTCTCTTGATCCTTTGGGGGGGGGGGTGTGATCCTTGAGGAATTTGGAATTTGGGGGCTGATGACTCTGGCTTGTTAGTGGATCGATTCAGACGCCGTTGTTGGATCAGGCGGTTGCTATCCAGGGGAAGGTGGGGGATATGCCAACGGTGTTTCCGAGGGTTGGGACGGCGGATGAGGTGGCGCAGTCGGTGCTGTTCCTGCTGGGCGATGCTTCGTCGTATACCACTGGGTTGGTGTTGAGTGTGGATGGCGGGTGGGATCCGTGATCTCGGTTGGTCTGATCCGGTGCAGGATCGTGGCTGTGGCTGTTGGTTGTTGGTCCAACACTGCACGGTTCGGTTTCACGTATATCGGCGAGGATGATGTTGGAATTGGCCCCATTTTGGATCCCGCAGGATCGATTTGGCCCCAATTTCTGCCAGGAACGGACGGTAGCGAGATGGAGGAGGGTCGGCGCTAGGTTAAATCAACTGCACAGCCAGAGGAATGAACCAATGACTTGAAGGAAGTAGAAACAATGAGTTTGTGGCTTGTATAACGGGTGGGGGTATCAATGTAAGCACCAGGCACATACACAGCAACGCTAGGGAATTAAGCGTGAAGTTCGGTCGTGTACTCCTTCCGCTGCTTTCTGATGTAGCGTTTAAGCTAGTTCTACTGTAGTTTCCACCTTTAGTACCTGAAGTTGTCACTGCCATTGGCGTGAACATACCCCTCGATAGCCACAGGCCATCCATTTACGTAGTGCAGATAGTTCCATCCCAGTTGGGCATCCTGGTTACGTTAGTTGGTGTTTTGTAGGGGGAGGGGGCGGTACTCACATCCTGTGCGAAGCCAATGGTGGTGTTGACTGAACCACGAGGTTAGTGGATTTTTTTGGGAGTGGGAGTGGTGATACATACGATAGTGAAAGTACAAGACGTCCGCGTCGTTGTCGCTGCCCGTCAGAATGCCGATTCCGCCGGGGGCGTAGACGACGCCGTGGTTTGATCCGTACACAACGGTACCGCCTCCCTCGAGGAGGTCTTTTCCGTCCTTGTCCACAAATGGGCCGGTCACGTCCTTCGATCTGCCGACACGGATACTGTATCTGGAATCAAGTCAGCGCAAGATCATTTGACAGACGGTTCGTGACTTACTCGTCTCCCATGGGCGGGAAATCTTCGAGATCAAAGTGGCAGCACTTTCCATGGGCGAACCAAAGGTAGTAGTAAGGGGCATTGTAAGCCATGAAAGAGCCCTCGATGGGCTTGACCTTCTCCTTGGGGACGTAGGCCAGGTTGGTCGCATTCGGCTGCTTCGGCGTCTTGACGGAAAGAAGGTCGTTCGCCAACGGCACCGAGAAAATGCCATGCCAGTAGCTGCCAAACAGAAGATGGGGCTCCCCGGTCTTCTGGTCGGTGATAAACGAGGCGTCGATGGCGTTGGAAATGGTGTACGGGTGGATGTCCGCCAGATCGCCATCGCCGGTGTTGACTAGGGCACCGTGGTCGGTCCAGTTGCCTGCATCCGGGGAATCCGCGGAGGCGACCCCAATGGCGCTGTTGCGACTGCCGGACTCGCTGATGGCGTACAAGCAGTAGAAGCGCTTGTTCCATTCGACGGTGGTCGGGGCCCAGGGACGGCTGCGGTTCTGCTTCGTGATCACGCTGGACTCCTCGAGCACGGTCCCGATCTGCTCCCAGGGCCCATCGAGGGTGCGGGCCTTGTGGATCGGGATGTGCACGCCGCCTTTGAAGAGATAGAAGTATCCATCGTACTCGACGATGTTGGGGTCGTGGGCGGCGACATTGCCCAGATTGGGAAGAGGGTAAGTTGTAGTCTGAGAAAAGGAAGTATGGTTGATATGCACATCCGCATCAGTGGTAGTAGAAGTAGTGGTAGTGGTAGGGATGGCATTCACTGCATACAGCAGGAAGCAGACGAAGGTAATGACTGTGTGCAACATGGCTGCAAGTTGCCGTATTGGGGGGATGGGAGGGGAAATGGCGCAGTTGGAATCTCCCAGAACAAAACGTGACATGGAGGAAACAAGAGCAGCGGCGCGCGAGAGAGGGACAGGGCTGAGGTATATACAGTCGGCCCTGGTGAAGGCTGAGACGGGGCCACGGTCAGGGGTATGGGGCCGGATCGCAGCGGCCCCAGAGTGTGGCAGTCGAACAGGCCGGGCGAGGCAGAATGACAGATACTGATAGGGCTCAGGCCGTCGCAGCAGAAGCGCAGCAAAAGTGCACCAATCCCGAGAGCCTCGTTCGGGTCAACCGACGATGCAGGGCCCCGTGGCCATCGTGATTGGCGGTGGAAGAAATGGAAAGGCGACTAGCGACGGCCTAATTCAGGCCTTCAAGGCTTAGCTGTCCGACAGCACAGCGTCTGACCCACGAGGCTGTGATGGAGGGTGCGAGTAGTGCAGTGCAGTGCAGTGCTGTACAGTACCGGTGCAACGACGGAGTTGCGAGCGACATGGCGGTGGCCCCTTTAACTCTGAGGATCGACTAGACAGACAGAGGGAGCCCTGCCTGGCCGTGTCCTAGATTAACCAACGTCACAGTGGGTTGGGGATGGGAGAATTGAGTTGGGGGCCGGAGAAACAGGCCTTGTCCCGCACTGATTGCCACTGGCAGGCTGGCAGCCAGTGAGTGATACACATGCCGTACCGGACAGTTCCAAGAATAGGCCGGACAAGCTTTCAATTGACTTTGGCCGTCCAGGGTCGTGTTTGTGACCGTCACGCTCGGGTGTATTACCCGTACGCCCGACCCTGATCGCTGCCGCGCCGGGTGCCCGCGCCCGCCTCCAGTCTGCCTTCAATCCCTGCCGATCGCCGCCCCGAACGTCCCCGGCTGCCCTGTTGTGACCTGTGTCCCTGCGGGCTGTCCCTGTCCCTGTCCGTACCGTCCCTGTCCGTACCGCGCGGTACGACAATACATCATACGGTAATATGCCTGCCTAAGGTGGAGAGCGGCACGGGCCCTCCATCGCGATGGCTTGCAAAAACCAGAGACTTCATTCATTAGCATCAGTCTTCGCCGGTGGAAAACTCAAGTAGACAGTTCTAGGCATAAAGATTTAGCATCCAGTAAAGAGGCGGTGGAGGCAATTCAACCTGCGGACACTGGACACTGGACAGGGTGCTCGGTGAGAGATTTCCCGATGTTGCCCCTAGGAATTGCCATACTCCACTGGGCACTGACTAGGTTGCTACTTACTACTTAGTACATACCTACTATGTAGGTTGGTTGACTTGTCGAGAGGCGAGGCTTTGCTGGGCAGGGCAACTGCCCGAGCCGTCTCAAGACTGAGACACCACGGCTCTCATAGTACTTCGTACTGAGTAGGTAGTTACTACCTAGGTACTCCGTACAGAGCGGCCAAACTGCCTCCAGATCATTTTCAAGCCCTAATCACATGGTACGCTAATCCATATCTAGCCCAAGTTGTATTCAATAGATTGTTTTGCTGGACAGCTGTTTTACATGAAACAAGCATGTATCTGAGTATGGTGTATGATGGATGTATTATTCTTACCGAACTAGAAATAGACTGCGGCCAGTGCTGATGCAGGAGGAGTCATGTTATTATATCTGATTTGCCGCTATATTCACCAGACTTCAGCCCCATTGAGGGTTTATTTGCTGGGCTCAAGTGTTACATCAAAAACCTTTGGCCAGCATTCAAGAAGGCTCTTGAGCAATGGTTTCAGGCTTTTCCCCTTCAGAAATGCCTTCCATTAAGTTGATGCAAGAAATGAGAGTATCGAAAGGCCATCTCCGACATGCAGACTTACCTTAGCAATAAAAAGCGAGCCATGAGTAGTCATCGTACTTCATGTAATGTTATATAACCATCACGGAGCTAAATTATCTGTAGAGAGCTCCTGGTTCGATAATACTTCGTGTTCGGGGGCAGGCCCTGTCTCTGATCATCTTTCTAGAGATTGTGACAATTAGTATCTGATATTCGAGGGGAAAATGAGGGTACACGAACCAAAAGCTTTCCAAAATCCTGGACAAGCTCGACTTCATAGTCGCAGTATGCTTTCTCACGGGAACCCATACTATCGAAGGTTGTCGCAACATCGAAATCAATCCATACGATCCTGCTGCCAGCCACAACAAGCATGCTCTTCGGGTAGATATCATGGTGGTGGATACGGGCATTATGTATCTCTTTGATACCATCGACTGCATAGCGAAAGAGGCCCTCGGAATAATTCACGCAATTCAGCTTTTCGGCATCGACTAAGTACTCGAGAACAATCGCTCTGGGATGAAATTTATCGCTGGTGAAATGTTTAAGCTGCGGGTGGAAAGCAGACGGATCAACTCGATCGATCCAGCCGAAAAAGAACGGAACAAGGCCGCGTTCACACACGCCGAACTGACGGAGGTTACGATAGGCATTCAACTCGCAGCCAAAACGATTCAAGTCTCGGCCTCTTTTGGTGTGCCCTGGATCGCCATTATCATGAAACTAGTACGTCAGCAACGCCCTGGAAGGCCAAAAGATTCGTACTCACGAGCTTCATAACGTGTGTCCTCCCGCACATCCGTATCTCGAATATCGTCGACGCTTCGGAGCGGCTGATTTCCCGAGTTATATCAATATCGCGCGCATTCAGTTCAGGCGAGCGATCGCCCTGCGAACTCATAGTCGCTGAAGAAGCTAGATGAGGCCGAGAATGTTGGATGAAGTGACCTTGGTCGAACCCTGGGCGAGCTTAACAACAACGCTCTCCTTGAATTATGTAAGCTGATTGCCAAGTCATGGGATATGGTTCTCAGAGGGCATACACCCCATACACTCATACACCAGACTCCATGCTGAAGGCTGTTCTGTGCTCTCCTCTTAGCACTGATATATGCGCCATAAGCGGCAAGTTTGCACCAGGCTTCTACCATCTGTCTGCCCGGTTCGAACCTACCTTACCTAGGTAGGTGGTAGTAAGCCCTTGTATTTAGATACTGTAATATACAGAGGAAGTATAATTACCCGTTCGATACAAAGCTGACCCTTTACACTATTCCTGTAGTCAGAGTACGGAGTGCAGAGTACCTACCTAGGTGGTAAGTACATTCTAATGTATAAAGTAGTGTATACCCTAACATGAAAATCTCGACTCGGACCCATCCAAGCCCCAAGCACAGCCTTAACACCATAGTACTACTAGAGTCTAGGTCTAGATACGCCAAAGCAGTCCCCATCGCGCTAGCCTCCCCACGTGCGGAAAAACTCAACAGTGTTCGTGACTCCATACTACACAGTAGAACTGGTACTAGTCCATGCTACATAGTATGCCTGGCAGTAACGACTAGCAAGTTATTTGCCTTGGGTACCATTCTCTACCTTAGACTCGGCATTCGTTTTCCGTACACGGTGGTGGAAATGTCCGTTGCCAAGGCAACCCTCTCCCATACTTCATGTACCTAAGGTTAGGTATAACAAACAATCAAATACATACCGTAGTATCACCTCATAAAATCCATCACCCATCATACGCGATTCTCCATGGTAAATACTTATTTACTATTTACCTAGGTAGGTAGGTAGGTAGGTAGGTAGGTAGGTAGGTAGGTAGAAATAGCCCCTCCACGCGGACAAAACACCCAGAAAATTTGAATTCAGGCTGACAGGCTAGGCTATCTACCTAGTATCAACCATCAACAGTAGGCACTTCGTACCTAGGTAGGCTTGGCTGGCTGGCCGGCCAGGCCCATCATACTTAGTTACTTATCATACCTTACATAACTAGTAGCCGGCAGGCGCAAACTCTCTGGACATGCAAGCTTTCTCCGCGGCAGGGACGGACAAGGATTCAATACTAAGTTAACTAACCCGCTGGAACTGGAAGGGAGGGTCGGGGTCAATCAAAAAAAAGCTTGGATGTTGATTCCGGTAGTGATCGGCGCTTCCATGGTCTCTGGTCTGGTCTGGTGTTGTGGTTTCTACTGACTGAGTACCCTGTATACTGGGGAAAATGGAAGGGGGTGTTTTATGTAGGTAGTTTGAACACTGGTACTACGTGGTATATCAAATGAGATATTGGACAAAATAGATGCAAAAAATTATAGAAGAGGTCCTGTTTCTCAGGTACTTACGTCCTATCTACCTACCTACCTTACAGATCCCGTATGTAACGTAAGACCCGGTAACAACCGTGGATTGACACCCCAGGCACCCACTCCCATGCTAGAGGCTGGGGCTGGGGATATTTGATATCATCCGATCGGCAGCATCATCGGCGGTCCACTTCCCGCCCACCGGGCCATAACCCAGCCGGGAATGCGGCGAGGCACATGTCGCCTATGACTTACTGGTGACATCGACGCGGATCGGCTGTCCCTTGCGGCTCGATCGATGCCGTCACCGTCGAGGGGTGCGGTGCACATGTGATCGTCATACGGAGTATAGGGGGATTATGATTACCGGGGAAATTCAAACCCGTGGGACACCGCGCATAGACATGGACATATATGGAGAATGTATTTGTACAGTACATACAATCGTCATAGACAGGGGGCGTTAGGTGGGTGGATAGGGCCGGTATGTTTATCGGCTCTAGATTCTTACATCATTGCTGGAAGGTGATCCCCGTGAGATCTCCCCAGTCGAATGCGTCCAGGAAGGGATCGAGTTCGCCCGGCGGCTGCTTCGGTGTTAGGGAGGCGGTAGATGCAAAGGGGCGGACTGGGCTTACCATCATGCCGAAGTTAGGGAGCTGTGGCATGCTCACTTCGGGGACGAAGGTTTGGGGCACCAATACAGGGCCCGTGTTCAGAGAGGGAACCTGAGGCTGAATGTCAGTATGGATAGGCATGGTCGAATTGTTTCGCGATTCACTCACCTGGTTGGTCTTGAAGTTCCCCATGCCCCAATCGCCCAAGTGGGCACAGTTGGCGTGTCGGGTGAACAGCGTCTGCGCAAACAAGATCACCCGCTCCACGACTTCTTGTTTGTAGATGTGCGCCTGGCTCGGCCAGAGACCCACCTTGACCAAAGCAACAATGGTCGACATAAAGAAATACTCCTTGGCGCCCTTGACCACCAGGAGAAGACGGGATTCGAGACACGTCAAGACCACCTCCACCAGGGCGATCAGCGATTCGGGAAGCCCCGGGAGGGTCCGCGTGAGACAGATGGACGAGCCTGTTGCGAATTAGCGTCTTCTCATTGAGACAGTCAGATGTCCTACTTACCGCCGCTCTGTCCCTCGTGGAGGAGTTGACATATCGTGCAGTAGGCCTGCATGGTCCAGTCTCCCATGTTGCAGAGAGACAGCTGCTGCGACATTTCGCGTAAGCGTCGCTGCGTGGATAGAATCATCGACGCGGCTTCCAAGCGGGCCCGAGCCGACGGGGCAAATAGAGATCCTCTCGGTGCTTCGATGGCAAATGGAGTGTGGATGGATAGCAGGGAATGGCCGATCTTGTTCTCCAGGAGGGCTCGGCTGAGCACTATGCGGTGTGCCGTTTGAACATCGTCCACGTCGGAGACCGGCCAGACTGGGATTTTCGAGAGGAAGCGGTTCAGGTCGTGGTCCATCTGGAGGATTTCGTCATACCGGCAGCTGATTCGCGGGGCGTGCATCAGGGCGCAGGCCTTTAACCGCAACGGAAGAGATTGCACGAGGACTGCTTGGAAGGAAGAATCGGTCATAACGCTCAGCGGCTGCGCCTCTGGGAATTCCGTGCTGTCCTCCTGGATGTCGCTATCGTTGATGTTCAGCGCCGGCGCCGTGTCATAATCCTCCGCTTGGATCGAAGGTGGCATCCCCCGTTCGAGAGAGACCTGCAGGTCGAGCTCCAGGATGGTGGTCCAGATGCGCCTGCGCATTTCCATGTTGAAGACGGATATTCGGGTATATCGGGTGGGGTCGCGATGAAAGCCCGCCATCATGGCATGCTTGACCAGCGTTCCTGTCGCCAGCCACGCCTGACTGCGTTTCATGCCATGGATGTTGAGCGCGATGATCATCAGCGTGTCGAGGCGCAGACTGGTCAGCTCGGGTCGCTTGATGTGGTGATTCTGCATCCACTTCTCTGCATGCAGGACCCACTCGATGGCTGTATAGCATTTAAGATTCCCATCGTTCTTCATCTGCAAGGTATTGAAATCCGCGAGGTTCCACGCACAGGCCAGAACCAGGAGGAGCTGCACGACGAAGACGGGTGAGATCATATCCGGCGAATCCCGCTGCGCCCAGAACTCCTCCAGTTCCTTCAAAAACGAGGGCACGTGCAGAATGCGATGCGTGGACTCAATGTACGTGCAATATAGGATGACCAACTCGTCGACCGCTGGCCGCGAGGGAAGCATGGTGACCAAAGTGGCCGTGGTGGGGACAGGGAAGGGCATATTTAACGGTTTCTTCTTCCAGACGCCTTTCCTGACCCTGATCAGATCGGGTCGCAAGGCAGAGAGATGTGGGCTGGCCTGGCGAATTTCCTCCGCAAAGGCCCGGAGGTCTGGAAACTACATGGATGTAAATATCTGGCCAATGGACAACTCCCCTGGGCCGCTCCACGAGGGAAAACACCGAGGGGCATGGAGGGGCGGATCGAGGGAAGATGGACGCGAGGGGAGAGAAAGAGGAGGGGGGGGGGGGGGGGGGGGGGGGGGGTTACCTGAGCAATGAGGTTGGCAAAAATGCCCGAGCCATTAAAGCGGGTTTTGGTCTCTTTGCCTCGCATCATGATCCGAGGGGAGACGTCCAGCTGCTGGGTCGGCGAGGCTGGAATGTCATCGTCCTCCGCCGGGTAGGGGTGGTGGGCGTCGGGATGAGGATCGGGAGGATGTCGCGGGCGCTGCAGCAGCTCGGCGGTCACATAAGGCTCCTGATTGACGGCGGCCTTGGGGGCGCCGAGGACGGTTTCCAGGAATTTATCCCGTTTTTCCTCGACGGGGCGCGCGCCGACCGCTGAGGGTTGACACCGAGACGGTAAACTACTTATCCCCGAGTCCGGGGTAGGGTGGGCAGTCGCCCGATCAGCTGGGGGCATCTGCACCGTGGTTGTGGGACCTCCTCGGTCGGAAAAGACGGGCGAGGCCACGGTATTGGGCTGTTGCCATAAGAAGCCGTCCTCGTAGGTACATCTCGAGGGTGTTTTGCTCTTCTGGCAGCGGCCGCAGACGGGATACTCGCGGTCGCAACGCAGTTTGCGACTGCGACACTGCATACAGGCCATGGTCCGGCGGCGACGCTTTCGCACGCGCGGCTGCTGGCTCTGGGGGTCCAGCAGGGGCTTGGAGTCAGGAGGCCCCAGGGAGGAATGGACGTCGGCCATGATTGCTGAAGGGGGGAGGGGGGGGAGGGGGGGGGAGCGCAGCGATGGGAATGGGGATGACCATGCGAGGGATGGCGGAGGTCCCTCTCTTCTGTCCGACAGGACAGGCAGGCTCCAGCACTGCGCCGGTCGGGCGTTCGGGAGTTCTGATAAGGGAAACGCGGCGGGCGGCGCGCGGGCGGTGGCTTACGTGTGTCCTCACTGGCCCGCCGGCCGTCTTCTCCCCTTCCGGCACTCTGGCCCGGCGGGGTTTCAGTCTTGGCCCAGAACCGCTGCCATCTCCGAGTTGCTGCCTACGATAGACGGCGTTATTCGTCAACCTTATCCACGCACGCCGTCCGATTCATCAGATTAGGATGGAGTACGTGCAGCTTTGGACTCTGCTCGACCCTCCGGCGTGGTGCAGGCCTCTTCATTGGGCAGGAACCGAGGCAGAGACCCCCTGATGGAACCACTGGCGGCTTGCACACGGCTCAACAAGCTGTTAGTCATCTGTGCCCGCAGCCCTTCGCGTTCACCCCGAAGGGGGCCCCAGGGTCCAGGAACCGGCTTCAAAATCAAGAACCCGGCGGCCGCCTGGGAAGTCGCAAATCCACTTTGCGACAGCGCAATATCCTTAATAGTAGTAGATAATTGCAACAGGACCCGTGGATCATGGTTCTTCGGGCGTCTAGAAAAAACCTGCCCCCACATGATTCCGTACTCTAAGAAGATAGTTCCTCTGGAAAAAAAATTAATAATAATGAGTCGATCGACAGGCAAACCACACTCATTGGGACAGACTAAATAAAGTGTGAGGGGAGGGTAGGTAGGTACGTACTTATAGTATTCCGTACTGGGTATCGAGATTCTAGGGCCGGAGGGTGTATCACCCTCGCGATAAGGCCGGTGGGACACGCCAGGGCTCAGGGCCGAGGGTTTGCATCTCTGACAACAGGCCCCCCCCTGATTGGAGGACCTTTCCTACAAAGTACAGAAGTACTAGCCATTCTTGGGGATCATGAGTCGAACTGTCAACTGAGGATCCCTCCAGCAGATCCCAGTTGGTTATTTGGGGTGCCTAGCAGGCACACACACCATCAATGCAGGGCTATCTTCGCTCGGGGATAGGCCTCGGGGATCTCGCGGTTAAGGCCATCTCCGAGTCTGACACGTCGTGCGGAGGAGTATAAAATGAAGCAGAGATTCAGGGACCATGGAACCTTCGTCGGATTCAATATCCTCTCATAATCGACCCGGGGGGGAAAAACACCTCCCGTCGTGTCTATATACAGCCTGCCATCCACAGACCATCGCGGACTTGCCTTCCCGAAATCCCCGAAGCGGAACAGCACCATGTTCCGGTCTCTCCTCTCGCGCGGCGGCCTCGTCCGCGGCGACAGCTACATCTTCCCCACCGTCGACCCCAAGGAAGATGGGCCCGACTGCCAGAAGGACTGCGCCGACTGCACGGTGCAGTTCCCCTCCAAGGTGAAGATGGAAACCTCCAAGCCCCTATACGGACACATCAAGGAATTCCACACGCATGTCCTGGTCGCGACAGGGAAATCGGACTGGGTCGAGAAAGTCGAGTCGGAGAAGGGCTCGCTGATGGAGGCATTCGATGAGTCTTCGAGCAAGTCGCAGCACGGTGTACGTCCCCAGAGCCATCTGTTACTATCTTGCTTTTCATATCTAACAGAACCAGCGCTTCATGATCTCGGCCTCAAATCTCCAGTCCCCAGAAACCGACGAGAAACCCCAAGGCACGACGCTATTGCTCCTACCCTCATTCACCTTCGTCGACGCCATCCAACAAACAGACGTCAACGAAGTCATCGACCGCTTCATCGACGCGCCGCTATCCCACAACGGCACCATCCCCATCAACCCGGCCTCGAAACTGACCCCTCGGGCCTGCGAGTACGACTACGTGGTGCTGCTCTGCTCCCACAAGCGACGCGACGCCCGCTGCGGCATCACCGCCCCCCTCATCAAGAAAGAACTCGAGCGCCATCTCCGACCCCTGGGGCTGTACCGCGACGCGAACGACGAGCGGCCCGGGGGCGTGGGCATTTTCTACGTCTCCCATGTTGGCGGGCACAAGTTCTCCGCCAACGTGCTGATCTATCGCAAGGAGCAGGAGCAGATGATCTGGCTGGCCCGGATCAAGCCGGAGCACTGCGAGGGGCTGGTGAAATACACGCTCTTGCAGGGCAAGGTGGTGCACCCCGAGTCGCAGTTGCGTGGCGGGTTTGATCGCGCTCGGGGGTTGACAAGTTGGTGATGCCCATGGGTATGGTTAGGGTTATGTTTCGTTTTTCGGGGGTAATAGCCATAATTCGTATTAATTCACATTGCGATGAAACCGCATTCATAGAAGAAAGGGAAGTATCTATTGTCAAATTGTCTACAGGTCTACAGTACTTAAGTATTCTGTACTGAAAAGGCGGAGAGACACGCTACGTCACCCGCCCAGCCAGACCCGCGTTAATTGATTTCGCGCACGCGACGGACCAACGCCGGGGCCTCGATTACAACCAAACCAAACCACACCACCTGAACCCCCCTTGCCCTTCCCCTTCCCCCTCTCCACACTCCCTTCATCCTTATCCCAAGATCCTATATTCTTACCTTGTCCTCTCTCCATCAATCTCACGCGCACCAATATGAAATAATGGCCACCGCTGTCGCCCCGGAGATCGCGACCCAGTCCGCCAACCTACGCGCGGAACTGAAAGAATGGGAGAGAGCCTTTGCCGACGCCAACGGGGGGAAGAAAGCCGCCCGCGATGATATCAAGAAGGTGCCTGAAATCGGTACGCTCCCCTCCCTCACTCTTCTTTCATCAATCCCATCTCCAATCCCCAACACTCCAGTCACCCATCCAATCCACCTTGAACCCAAACCTAATCTTATCTCGTTGTTTGCAGCCGCAAAATACAAAGACTACTCCCGCCTCAAAGCCCTCGAAAGCAAAGCCGAAAAGTCCAAATCCCTCGACCTCGAAGAACGGCCCGAGAAACGCAAACATCAGATATCCCCCACCGACGCACCCTCCCACACGCCCCGGAAGTCCGCTAAACGAGCCTCCGGAGCCTTCGAGACGCCCTCCAAGGCGCGAATCGCCCACCCCACCGATGTCGACCCCTACGACTCTCCCTCTGTCTTCCGTCGCCTCTTCAGCCCGAGCACTCACCTCCAGCCCGCATCTCCATTAAAGGCGGCGATCGGTCCGACCCCGCAACGCGACGGCAAGGCGCTGGGTCTCTTCGATCTCCTCTCCGAGTCGGGTGGCAGCACTGCGACGCCCTCTGCGACACGGACAGCAAATGTACGGGATACGGCAGCGCAGACGCCGTCTCAACGGAAGAAGAAGGCGTTAGATACCATCGCCGAAGGCGATGAAGACGAAGAGGAAAGTCCACGGGTGGAACGAACGCCCGCGTCGTCGGGGAAGAAGTGGATGCTTTCGACGCTGTTTGCGACGCCGACGACGTGGCGATATGCGACGATGATGGAAGATGGGAACGCAGCGGGTCGGGCTCCTGCGTATATGGACGAACCGGAGACAACAAAGGCGCACGAGGAGTCGGAGACGCCGTCGTTTTTGAAACGGGCCACAGCAGGACGGTACGATGCGTCGACTACCGCTGGTGGAGGAGGCGGGTTCAGTCCGATTGCGGGGAGGAAGAGGCCGCAGTTTGCTGGGAAGGGGCTTTCGGCGCTGGTGCAGGGGCTGCGGGATATGGAGGAGGAGCGCATGCAAGATGATATGGATGTGTTGAATGAGATTGAGGCCGAGCAGAATGCCCAGATCATGGATAGTCAGGCGCCGGCGTCGGTGGATGACTCGGGTCGGGTCTTCAAGAAGAAGGGCCAGAAGCGCACGACTCGGAATGTGCGCATGAAGCCCGTGGTCTCGAAACCGAAGCCGAAGCCTGAGCTACAACCGGAGTTGCCGGCGTCGGAGGATGAAGGTGAGGGTGGAGAGAATGATCGGACTGTGGTCTCGGAAACGCAGCAGCAACTGGATATGTTTGCACGCGCACGCGGTCTTGAGGAGGATGAGACGCTGGATCTGGATGATTTTGGGTCCCTTCATACTATGTCAGAACCGGACCTGGACTCAGACCCGGACTACGATGAAGGGTCGAAGCCTTTGACGCGAGGGAAGAGTTTCTCGGAGAAGATGAAAGAGGCCATCGAAGCCGGCAAGCCCCAGCAGGAGGAGCGCCAGGAGAAGGCCAAGGCACCGCCGCCAGAGGCGAAAGAGCAGGAACCCAAGAAGCCCCGTGCCCGGAAGGTCAACCCGGAAGCGCACGCCAATTACCGGTCCTTGAAGATTCGAAATAGAGGCTCCAAAGGGCGAGGCGCCGGGCGCTTTCGCAGGAGATAGAGGATACATACCCCACACATCACGAGCGACGACTACCGCATATTGTTCTTCAAGATACCAGCTCAAGCATATGTCTATATTTCTAGTTCCGAACATGCATCATCATCATCATCATCATCATCATCATTATACATCAAGTCACCCTATACCACCCCCTCCACCTCAATCAGGTATATACCGGTCCCTTGCATACTGTACTCTTCTCGCCTGGGCCAACCCATCCCGGGACCTCCCCTGATACGGCGGCTGCTGCTGCTGCTGCTGCTGCCGCGGCTTGTCCACCCTCCCACGAGACGGCCGCCCACCACGATACACAGGCGTAGACACCCGATCTGGCTCCCTCGCCGGCCCACTCACCCCCCCCTCCTCCTCATACCTCACATTCCGATCCCAATCCTCCAGGGCCATATACGGGCTGCGCAGCCACGCCTGCAACTCATGCAAAAACAAGCGAGCATTATCCCTCCCCAGGAAATCCCTCAGCAGCTCCTCCGCCTGTCCCGCACTGCCCTTGACATCCACCGTGCGCAGAATCGCAATGATATACTCGAGCAGAAACTCCGCGTTGTTCCCGCGCCGGCTCTCCAGTCTCTGCTGACCAGGCCGCGCTGCTGCCACCCCCGAAGTCGAACCGCTTTCCTCGGACCCCGGATTAAGGAACGCGAAGACCTTCAGTTCCCGCCGGATCCATTTTCGCGCCCGCGACACGAGGTCTTCTTCCCGGTTGAAGCGCTCGGGCGTGAGCTCGCGGTATTGCGAGAGGCGGTTCGAGCCGACCCGGAGGGAGTATAGCTGGTGTCGGTAGATGTGCTGGCGGCGACGGAGCGGGTCGTCGTCGGGTTGAGGGCGCGGGGGGCTGCGGGGACGGCGGGGGCGACGGGGGGCGCGGTGGAATGGGGTGCGGTGGAGATTGGTAGGTGTGGTGGAGGTGGTGTTGGTTGCTGGTGGAAGAGCAGGGAGTTGGTAGATCTTGGGTCCGTCAGGGCCGACGAGGTCGTATTTCACGGATGAGGTGTCGCTTTTGCCTTGGGAGGGAACGTTAGAGGACTGGTTTGGCAGAAGAAGATGAAGATGGACTTACAAAGAGGACAGTTGCGCCGCTGTTCCAGCCAGCTCACCAAACACAGGAAATCGAAGTTGGCATGTCTGCATGGCACCGCGATGGCGGGCTCGGAGATGGGCTCGAGGCAGATCACGCACGGGTTCGCTTCGTGGTCGTCGCCGCTGCCGCCGTCCTCGTGGGCTACCTCTTGCAGGGTCCTTTGCAGTATTTCCTGCTGCAGGTCGGCATCATGGGACATGAGACTGGCACCCGACTGCTCCACGGAAGCTGTTGGATGGGTTGGTCATCGGCATGGAGAGCGGCGAGTCTGTCGGGTCTTGTCTGCGTCTCAATGTCGCCCGCCCTGACCGCCTTGCGCGTCACTGGCCCGGCGCGGCTTCACCGCTTGCCGCGGAGGGGCTCACCGCCGGCGGGCTGGGGGGGTTTTGTGGCAGAATAGATATGGGCAGGTAATGCCACGGGATAATGTATTATTGCCACGATGGGTATTGCAGGTTGGACAGCGAAGGACTCCTAGTCGGGGAGTAAAGCTTTTTGAAAAGAGTTGCATACTATGGATATTGTTGTATCTGAAATAGCAATGGCAGTTTTCCATGCAGAAATACCTTTACAGTCATAATGGTCACATACCGCTATATCGTTGAATAGTAGTCCGGCCAGCCGTGGTCATTCCGCCTTCCGGGGCGTGGCGTTTGGCGGACCAGGGCAATTCAGGGCCTTTTGCCCGCCGGGCGAGTGACTGACTGCGACTGCCAACCCGGCGCATCTCATGCATGCCAAAATCTCCGCGGCAAAGCCATCCAAGTCCCAAACAGTGGCGACAGAGGTCCTACTGCCCATGTAGACGGACATCCGCACTAACCGACCCTCTGCCGATTGCTATGTCTGATGAGCAATGAAATCTGCTAAGGCTGTACTGACAGAAAACGCAGCCGCCGCCATGCGTGTCCAGGCCCACGGCTCTCCGTCGCGGACCATCACTAGCCTAAGGCGGTGGTCCTGCATCAACAGGGAACTCCCAGGTGAGCTATATCACTCTTCCTATGATACTGTGTCGTGTATCGCTGATCAATATGTGCCCTCCCCAGCGATCTCGCAGGTGAAATCCGTCCACGTCTACGACTTCGATAACACATGTAAGGATACACACCCCCGTGGCCGGCGGCACCGCAGACCGCATCGAGTTAATACCGTCCTCCAGTATTCTTGAGTCCCCTTCCCAATCCACAGCTATGGAACGGCCCGACCATCGGGTTCCTGCAGGCCTACGAGAGCTTCGCGAATGGCGGCTGGTGGCACGATCCGAACCTGCTGGCCGCGACCGGGGACGGGATCGACAAGGAAGAGCCGCGAGCTTGGGAGGGATGGTGGAATGAACAGATTGTGCGAACATATGTGCTGTGCGTTTGACAGATGGGCGCAGGTGGCTGACACGTAACAGGTACAACTGGTCAGGCTGAGTATGGAGCAGAAAGATGCTCTGACGGTGCTCCTGACGGGCCGCAGCGAGAGCGGTTTCTCGGCTCTCCTGAGACGCATGACAGAGAGCAAAAAGCTCGAGTTCGATCTGATCTGCCTTAAACCAGAAGTTGGCCCCCGGAGCCAGCGGTTCTCCACTACCATGGAATTCAAGCAGTCTTTCCTGGAAGACCTTGTTCTCACTTATGACCAGGCCGAAGAGATTCGCGTCTACGAAGATCGTGTGAAGCAGTGAGTTTCTTCCTAGGGTGATTACTGTCTTCCGACGCCAACTGATGTGTTTTTGCCAGTGCGAAACACTTCCGCGATTTCTTCGAGCAGCTGAACCGCAAGTTCCAGTCGGCGCAGAACTCCAACTCTAGAAAGTCTATCAACTCCGAAGTCATCCAGGTGGCTGAAGGGTCCATGTATCTTTCCCCTGTATTGGAAACGGCCGAGGTGCAGCGCATGATCAACGCTCATAATGTTACCCGGGCTCAATCCCTGAAGGGGGCCAAGTCGCCATATGGTCGACTCCGCATCAAGCGCACGATTTTCTACACCGGCTATCTGATCTCCAATTCTGACTCGAGTCGGCTGATCCGCCAGATATTGAACCCTATGCTGCCCTTTGGACTTGCTGATTCCAATGACCTGAAATACATGGCCAACAGTATACTAATCACTCCCCGCCCAGCACCGCGATCTATCCTGGATAAGGTTGGTGGCATCGGCAAGAAGCTGAACTGGCAGGTTACCGGGACGGCTTGTTTTGAGAACAGAGTCTGGGCTGCTCGGCTGACCCCCGTGCCAGCCACCGAGAAATACTACACAGAGAACCCGCATCCGGTGGTAGTCCTGGCGGTGCGCAAAGGCGCCCGCCCCATTGATGCTGGCAAGATCCATAGCTGGCACCCCATCCCTGCAGACAAGGCGCTCACCTTGGAGACGGTTGTCGGAGAGAAGGTCGTCTTGCGCGTGGAAGAGGAGAACCCCAACGAGGGCGAATGGGAAAGCCAGTTCTTGAACAAGAACAACAAGAGGCGCCACCAGCAGGAACGGGACGAGGAAATTCTCTACCCAGACCAGGTGAACCACGAAGGTCCTCCCCATAGTAAACCGCACTTCAACCCGCGATACGGCGGGAATAACCGTCACCACGATGATGGACCTCGCCGAGGCCGTGGTCGGGGTCGGGGTTCAGCGCCACGTGGCAGAGGCCATTCAAACCGTGGAAACGCCCGTGGACGAGGCCGTGGACGAGACAATGGTCCTCCGGCATATCGGTCCCTTGATGACTATGAGGGCAGTCACCACGAAGAGAAGCAGGGGTCGGGTGGTGGCGGTGGGCCCGTGATGAACTACTAGGATTTCGATCAAACCTCAGTTTGTGCCCGGCTGTACATTCTGTCAAGCCTTGTTGTATCTCATATACCTTACTGCTGTCGGTTGTCGCCATGACGCACGTAATGATGATGCTGAGTTCACTGGCAGCTGGATTCCAGGGTTTCTGTCACAATACTCACTGCATGTTTTAAGAGCTGCGTGATGCAGATGATCAATCAAAAGCAAATGCGAATAATTGTTTCTGTACATTTCGGATAGTAGACATTCCATATCTGGATTGCGTGGTCTCTTTTCTTCTTTCCTTTCCTTTTACACCATTGTGAGGGTATGTCTATTGAATTGGGTGTGATATAAGTCACCTGGGTTGACTCCTACCTTAGGTTTTGGACGTCACACCGAAGGTTCTGTAGCGCCCTGCCTCAACTTCCACCTTCTCGCCCCCCCCCCCCCCCCCCCCCCCCCCCCCCCCCCCCCCCCCCCCCCCCCCCCCCCCCCCCCCCCCACCTCTTTACTTCTTCCCTCATCGTCATCTCCAAGCCACCCTCAACCTTTGTCTATGTGTGATTCTATGCTATGGCGCCTATGAAAATAAACCAGACTAGCAAATTCTTCTGCTTGACGCTGACATGCTATCTACCGGAAGCAAAATGCGAGAGAGACAGACCATAGCTGCACAGCTCACGAATGGTACATCCGATATTTTTCTCATATTATTTCATCTGTTCTTCTTCACTTTTCTTCCTTCTGTTATACTGACAAGAACTCGTCCGGCTGATTTTGTTTTAAAAGTACGCAGCATCGAAAATCTAAGTCTCGCGATCTGTATGGTCTTACAGCTGTCAGCATGTCTACCACTCGAGAATTGAAGTCGATCTAGCTCATTTAACTAGATATCTTTGAGTTTATCGGGCGAATCTCCCGGAATGGCCGAAACCTGGGTCGGATCCGGGAAACCTTATGTCAATGTATGTGGCCATGCTGGTACAGCCGTTAATCCGGCGGACGAGTTCGAGACTGCAGATCTTGGAATACTCTCGGACAATATTGCTAGCATCTCCGAAGACTATCTGAAGGCTTGTCGAACCGACCCCCGCTTCTTTATAAGCGGCATCGACACCTTGGATGGGGTCTTGGTCTTCCATGTCGATCCCATGCTGTTTATCCACACGCAACCGGGCCAGCCACAATAATCACTAATTGAATATGCAGGTATGCGATTATAAACTACATGCGTCACTTTATCGCACTGCTTCAAGCACCTAAGTGATAAATGTTCTACCGGTATCACGTCTGGAATCTCCCAGAAGTCGTGACGTCACATCATGAAGTCTCGCGAATCGTGGAATAGCCTGCAAAGGTGACGTTCCAACTTCCTGTCTAGACTTTGATGAAATCATTGGGCTCCAGGCTCTGATCCGACGGATCAATGTCCACTCAGCTGTCACCGGCCCCAGGCGTTCCCATCGGGTTTACGGCTCTATCCCGGTATTACGGCTATAAGCCCCGACCGGGGATATCGCAGGGCAATTATTGTCTGCGAAACTGGCTTTAGAGTTTATCAAGCAAAGGCCGAGGTTTAATATGTATCATTGCCACCGAAATTCGTTGGTAGTATAAATTCATGGTGTTCCCACTAATGGATCCTGGTTGTATATACTATCCACGGCGCTATTGCTTCTTTGGCCCATCAACACTCCAACCCCAATGGAAACCATTCGAGATTCAGCCTTCGGGAAACT
The DNA here is from genome assembly GCA_003184645.1 of Aspergillus ellipticus CBS 707.79. Classification (NCBI taxonomy): domain Eukaryota; kingdom Fungi; phylum Ascomycota; class Eurotiomycetes; order Eurotiales; family Aspergillaceae; genus Aspergillus; species Aspergillus ellipticus. The sequence continues at coordinate 17,056 of KZ825813.1, read as the reverse complement.
GGTGCGCATCTTCAGTGGCCGAAGATGGCTGCGCTATCCCGAGGAGATTGACACGGGGCTGTGGACCGAGTGCTTGAAAACAGAGAAGCAGGTCAAGGACGAGGAAGCGGCGGTCTCTGAGAGCGATGAAGAGAACTTGGGTATTTACACTGTCCTATCGCAGGCGTCAAGGACATCACGTCGCATTTCGACTTCGTCGACAATTCGAACTGAGGGCCCGGACCAAGTCAAGGCCAGCACCCCAATTGTCATCGACTGGCGGGGACCGGATGATCCTGAGGTGCGTATAGATCTCGTTAACACCCAGATTGAAGTGGAATAGTGTCTGACAAGCACGCAGAATCCACAAAATTGGAGCACATTTAAGAAGCTAGGTGTCAGTAGCTTGATATGGCTGCTCACCTTTGCGATTTACATCGGCTCAGCCATCTATACGCCCGGTATCACGGGCGTTTGCGAGCAATTCGGAGTGAGCAGAGTTGCCGCTACGCTGGGACTCACACTATTTGTGCTAGGATATGGCCTAGGTAGGTCCCTTAGTATCAACTACAACAGTGACATGTAGGCTAACGAAGACTACTAGGTCCAATGATCTGGTCTCCCTTGTCGGAACTACCTGCCGTCGGTCGAAGCCCTACCTACGTCCTCACTCTATTTGTCTTCGTATTCTTCGAATTCGCCGTGATTTATGCCAAAAACTTCGGGATGCTTCTAGCGTTTCGCTTTCTGACTGGATTCATCGGCTCACCCGCCCTGGCCACAGGCGCAGCCTCCATGGGAGACATCTGGAACCCTAAGCTACGCGACTACATGATCATCATCTGGGGCGCATTTGCGATTTCCGCGCCAGTCTTGGGTCCGCTCGTAGGGGGCTTCGCTGCTCAAGCAGAAGGATGGAAGTGGACCATCTGGCAGCTCCTCTGGGTCTCCGCATTCGCCTTCATTCTCCTCTTCTTCCTACTCCCGGAGACCTATGCGCCCAACATCCTCTACCGACGAGCCCGCCGCATCCGCAAAATCACCGGCAACTCCAGTTACAGATGCGAAGCAGAGATCGAGATCTCTAACATCAAGCCACGAGTGCGTCTATACCCCCTCCCCTCTCCCCCTTCAAACCCCCCCACTAACCCGTGGCCACCTCCAAAGGACGTAATCTTCGAAGCCCTCGTCCGCCCCTTCCAACTCTGCTTCCTCGAGCCCATCGTCCTCGTCATGAACCTCTACATCGCCCTCATCTACGGCATCCTATACATCTGGTTCGAAGCCTTCCCGATCGTCTTTAGCGAGATCCACGGCTTCAACACCGGCGAAAGCGGGCTCGCCTTCCTCGGCATCCTGATCTCGACCTGCTGCCTCACCTTCCCCTGCTACTTCTACTGGAAATACAAGTACCAATCCAAACACTTCGACGCCAACGGCAACATCCCGCCGGAGATGCAGCTCCCGCCCGCCTGCATCGGCTGCTTCGCCCTCCCCATCTCACTTTTCTGGTTCGGATGGACCGGCCAGTTCGCGTCTATCCACTGGGTCGTCCCCATCATCGCCTCCATGCTCTTTGCCGTCGGCGGCTGTCTGATCTTCAATTGCATCTTCTGTTACCAGGCCCATGCGTATCCGAAGTTCGCGGCGTCGGTCCTCGCGGGCAATGACTTTCTGAGGTCCTCGTTCGGTGCCGGCTTCCCGTTGTTCGCGACCGCTATGTTTCATAATCTCGGGGTCGGGTGGGCGTGTACCCTTCTTGGCTTTCTGACGGTGCTGTTTGTGCCGTTCCCGTTTGTGCTGCTGAGGTATGGGAAGAGGTTGCGCTTGGCGAGTAAGTATGCGCGTCATGATATCTGATTGGTTGATCACTGCACATTGGGGTTGAATGTGGGGTCTGTTATGTTGCGATGAGGTCTACGAGAAAAAGCGTTTCTTGGTTCTTACTCCTTCTTACTGAAAGAATTAATTTATACAACCGTTGTTTAAGAGTCATGCAGGTCTATAATATTGAGTGCGTATATCCATAGTATGCAATTTTGCAATTCTAACGCGTAAACCCCCAAATATACCTATCTACCTAATATGAAAATAAAAAAAACAAAAGCCCTCCAGATTCCATTCCCATTCCAGTCCCAAGCCCTAGGTACCTTCCTTCCCAAACAACCAACAGTATACAAAAAAAAAAAAGAAAAAAAAAAAAAAAAAGCCATATCGAAAACCAGAAACACGCGAGAAACAAAAGCAGTGGGGTGTCATCTTTTATACATGTCAATAACGGGGCTGTCAATGTCAATAAAAAACAGTCAAAAACTGACAGAATGTACAGAGGGAGAGGAAGTAATGCACTAGAAACGATCAGGTTGAGGTTAGGTCAGATCAAAATCACTTGATTTATTTTTGTTCAGTGAGTTGGGGGGTGGGTGGTAATGTTCATGTCATGGTCATGTCCAGCACGGGCAGATCCAAAACTGGAAGATATATAAATGTGTACGGGTGTGTTTTTTTTTTCTTTTCTTGCAGTGTGTTGTGTTGTGTGTTGTTCTTCCTTTTGGAACGAGTTTCGTGGCCCAAACATGCTCATTATGCATTGCTTCATGATTCCATATCATATCCATATCCATATTCCAAGTCCTGTCCGAAATCCATATCCATATCCCATATTCCATATTCCATATCAAATCATATCCAGGGGTGTCGTTCGTAATTATTCGTGTTGCGGGGTCGTGTGTGCGCATTCGTGTTCGTGTCGGGGTAAAAGGCGAGTGGTGTGGTGTGTTGTGATGTGCTGTGCGTGGGGTCTCATGCAGTAATAATAATAAAAAAAAGAGGTAAACACAACGAGAAAGAAAATGCAGACAAAAGAGAACTATGCCTCATCCGTCAAACGATTCAATAGGCTGAGGCTGAGAATCATGACCAGCAGTCCTATCGTCACGACCACCAGGAGACCGAATCCAAACCAACCAAGAACCATGGCCGAGGTGCCGACTCCACTCTTCACACTTCCGTTGCCCATGTCTTGGGCGATTGTGCTTGCGGCCACAGATGCCGTGTGTTGCCATAGTACGGACACGAGCACAAATACCGAGGCGACGAAGATCAGAGCCAGCCCGGCTTGGGATACAGGGCGCGATGGGAACGGCTTGGCTTCGACTTCGGAGCCGCTGGCGTCGATCTCCTCGTGCCATCCGGGGAAGGTGGCGAGAAGGACAAAGCAGAAGAATGCCAGGATGACGGCGATGATGCTGGGGGGGGGGGGATTAGTCAGGAAAGAGAATGCGGGTTGGGGGGCAAACATACAGTAGGTACGGGAAGACAACTGCATCTTTGAATGTCGATGCCACCCAGATAAGATTCAGTGGATCCTGGTCAACGGTGACAATCTCCGCCAATGCTGTTGCGTTCGAGTTGCAGATGTAGGACCCTGCGTCGGGCTGCACACAGATTCCGAAATATCCCACGCGGACTTCCATCTCCGCCCCTCCCACGATATTTGCCGTTGCCGTCACGACACCAGGGTCAACCTGCGCGAGGTTGAAGGTGGGTTTGTAGCGTTCGTAATAGAGAGAGATGAGGAATATATCGGGGATTTGGGGGGAGGATGATGAGCATCCGGCCAATAGTAGGGCTGAGATCCATTAGCGACATTCTTCGGGGTGGATTGAGGTGATAGCTCACATAGCAAGATGATCGCAACCGCGATGATAATCATGAGCACGTGGTGGTACCCGATCATCGGCAGGTACTCTGCAGGCCAATTGTTAGTCTCTTCTTATGGTACCGCACATGTCAAACCGGGGTAACATACTGCCTAGCCGGTCACGAAATGTAGGCATGATGGGCGATTGAGGCCTTGTCCTTTCCTCCTCTCACGATATAACTCACTTCTCGGCCCCGAGAAGGAGTGCTGAGCTTCCGATGCGGCTCACTCTGTCGGACACCACCCGACCACGAGCGGTTCCGAGATAGAGACAGGGGGGTGACTCGAGCGGTCGAGTGCCTGACTAGGTTGTGAGGTCGATTAGACGTTCCGCGGGGAATGTGGTGAGATGGTTGGTATGGAATGGGACAGCGATTGTCAATGCAAGAGATCAAAAGAATGTTTGTCCCTTGTGGCACGTTGGACCCTGGGGGAGATCTGAGGGTGGTTAGAAGCAGAGACAAGGGATCAGGTAATGGACTGGTCTCGTGGGCTAGAATGGGTTGCAGTATGCCGAAAAGAGGCAAGTGGAAGATGGATTGGGGAAGCGGGAGAGAGAGGGAGGGAGGGAGAGGGAGAGGGAGAGATCGTAGCTGGACAAAACCTCCGATGGATGCTGAGCGTCCTCCACAGGCAACGAGCGAGACTGGAATGGCTGCGACGGGCGATGAAGCTGGCGAGGAGAAGAATGGGGGAGGCTGGGAGTATAGATCGGAATTGCGGGAGGCTGGGCCACTGCCCTTTGTTTACCGCGCCCGTTCCCCGGTAACCGCCCGCCACAGCTCGTCACGGGCCTCTCATCAGTCTCTCACGAGTCTCACCGCCTGGTCCGCCCCCGATCGGGCCCACCGATAGCGCTAGCCCCATCGGGCCCCGCCCCACTGATTATCAGCGCCGCATCTGCCCAGCCTCCGATTAGGGTTGCCGGTTACCCTCATATTAATGCAGTTCAATTGATCAACGCAAACGCTATGGACGGGTTGGGCACCCGCAATGCTCCTCATATGTAAATACTGTATACTCCATGCTCATCACCCCATCTCCACCACCGTCATCACCCCCCCTCCCCCCCCCATTGCGAATACACAATTCAAAACCTATAGATAGATGCCGACGCCAATGACAAGACCCCGAGACACCTCGTCCCCTATACCAGATGATCGTCCCAATGCTACCACGAACATGTTATGTTGTATGTATGAATATTCCAAAGAACGCCAATGTATGCTGTTGAGTTGCATCCTCGGCCAAGAATCTCTATTTTCCGGCGAAGGAAAATCGTCGGAAATCAAACGAGGCCCGCCCTTCTCCGCTAGCTACCTTGCTGCCCTCGGATTCTTCGTCGTCTTCACTATCCGGGATAATCAAATCCTCGCTGCCCTGGCTGGGCGTGACGTCGTTGTTCACCGGATCGACCTCCCCTTTGCCACCCACCAATCTGCTGATCGGCCCCTTCGAGGCACGTAATCCTGCAAGGGATGGAGACACGCAGTTGAAGGATCGAGACCGAGACAGGGCGCTTTGGCCTAGACGTTGCAAAGGTGTGGTCCGTTGACGCCTCGGAGGGGACCTGAACGAGCCATATCCCATCCCGGAACTTGTTTGAAGAGGCTCATTCGGGCTGTTTGGCTGAGGATCTTTGTCCCCGGAACCGTCCTTCCCGGGACTAGCGAACGCCTTTCCAGCTTTGAAGACAAATTTTGAAAGCAGCGCAGGCTTTCGTTTCTCAACATGATCGTCGACCACATCAGGGGTAGAGCCCATATTCGTAGTTTTGGAGGGTGATCCCAAAGCGGAATTGGTGGTGTTGACCTTCACCGGGGTTTGCCTCTGCCCAATTTCCATATCATGTGCGGGAGCAGGCGTGATGACGCCCACAGTAGCCTCAGAGTTATCACCAGAAGTTGCACTATCATCCTTAGATTCGTCGGTTGCCTGGACAGGATCTGGGATCTGGACCATCAAATCTTCTGTAGAGTCATCTGAGAAGACATCCAACATAGACTTCCGTGCTTTCTTCGTACGAGCAGCCTTCTGTCCACTCGGGCTGGGATCGTCCAAGGTACTGGCGAAAAACCTGCTGCGACAGTCTGGCAGACTCGGCTGAGCGGCGTCATCTGCATCGGAACACAGCCGTTGGCGCTTGGCAGGTTGCAAGTTCGACATTCTGGAAGCCTGAGCCAGGAAGGAGTTTCGTTCCACACTTCTAACCAGCGGGCTAGAAAGCCTCCTCGAGGGCTCAAGAGTAGAGGCGGATCTAGCAATTACAGGTCGTGATGGGGCAGGGGTACTATCCCAAGAGCTATTGGCATGGCGATGCAAGAGTCGCTGTTGGCTCGGAGAGGGTGAGAGACTGTTTGGGTCCAACTCGGCTAGAGGAACCCGTTTCGGAGTGAAGAACGAGTTGATGGGTTTATTTGGCTTCAACTCGGCAGATGAACCTAGAGTCTGTCGACGGCTTATAGTGTTGGTAGGCCTCTTGTCGGGCAACCTGTCGGCAACCGGCGGTTTGAGGATGAGTTGTTCTTTGGTCATTGGATCCAGGTCTCCACGAGCAACCCCCACAGCAATCTCGGGATCCATGTCGGCGCCAATAAAGGTCAGAGCCTCTATATTGACATCTGAGTCCGGCTTGGTTAGAGTCACCAACTTTCCAGCCTTCGGACAGAACACTCTCTGGTACAAGAACGTAAGCTCGGCCTGTCTGAAGTTGTCCAGGTAGTCCGAAGGAACATTGTATTGGCCCTCAAATTGCAGCATGCGTAGCGCCTTCTCCACACTCTTGTATTTTCGGATGCTGCGATAGGCTGTCTTCAGCCCTAGTCGAGCAATGTTGGGCAAGTAATCACAGCCACTGAGGATACACATGCGTCGGAAGTCGTCATCGGTCCATCCGATCAGACTGACTTCTCTGCAAGCCGAGAAGTCGGCCCGACTGATCTCGATGCAGTCGCCGTGTTGATCGAGCTTGGAAAGCAATCGTTTCGCGCCAAACACAAGCAGGTCAGAGTCCTCCGAGATGATCCCGGAAATGATGCCCTGCTGTTCCAGATAAGCCATCTGTGAATCAGCCTCATATGGAGCCACCACGTATTGAACGTTCATCTTTTTCAGTTCTTCGATCAGCTCGCCGGCCATCAGAGGCGTCACGTCCACGGCTTTCTGCAGTTCCTGGTATGCCTCCGCCATGCGGCCTTTCCGCTGAAGTTCCAGCCCGAGGGCTTTGCTTTGCTGTCGTTTTTTCTGACGTTCCACCTCCGTGCCAGCTTTACTCGGTAACTCATCTCCATCGAAGACAAGGTAGGGCGTGACTCCGAAGAAGAGCAGCATGCGGACTCGGTTCAGGACGAAATCGATGTGTCTGAATTGTTGTTAGTAAACCCAAGAAGAATCCCTAGCATCGTAGCACCTACTTTCTAGTCGGCTTGCCCAGGACCAAGTCCACGGCACAGGCGACCGTGCCTCGATGCAGCCATCCATACGCATCGACTCCCAGGGTCTGGCCACTGAACTTTTTCAGATGGCATGGTTTCTGGATTGACTTGAGCAGGCCATGGAGTCCTAGATGGGGGAAGGGTCAGCTATCCGAGTGCCCTCCGGCCAAGGGCTGCAAAGAATCACCTTTAATGCCCATGGTCGGCGCCTTTGGTCGACAGGATACTCCTCGAACTAGATGCTTGCACCGCCAAAACAGACCTCCGCGGGTGTCTGGGGGTGCCTAGGAGTCAATGCGGACTGCGGGCATGGAAAACATAGACACACGGTGTTCAGCAAATTGCGCACAATCCGGACCAACCCCTGAATGGCCGCCAAACGATGATGACCTAGACAACAGGGTTGGAATGCTCGTCCCTCGTCCCTCCGACGCGCAAGGCACGCGATGGGGCGAGCGATCCGTCCGATCCCCTGATTGGCCCCCCGAGGGCGGTGCCGTCTGCCCCCCTCACCGCCCCGCGATTCTGCTGCCGAAAAAAGAAATCCCGCGCAAAAGACGAAAAGACCGTTTCGACGGTCGCTTCAACCTCGTCGGTCCAGTCGTCGTTCAGAACGCCCAGAGTTTGACCATTCCATCTGCCCACCATGCCCAAGACACTCTCCAAAGTTCACAAGCACATCGCCAAGAAGCGCGGCGCTGTCGAGGCCCTTCACGAGTTCAGCAGAGATGCGAGAAGACTCCGCAAGGCCAACGCCAGAGATGATCGAGTCGCCCGTGTCTCCGCCAACATGTCGCGGGGCAGACAAACATACGGTAAATCAGCCACCGCTGTTCACCCGCAGCCTGTTGGACGGTTTCTCATGTTGTATATCTAGTGGACCGCATCGCATATTTCTACGAAACCGTCCCCAAAGACGCCGAAGCCATGTCGGAGGATGAAATGAAGGACCTTGTCGCCAGGTAGGCTCAGGGTGTGGCCATATCGAACAGGATTGTGTACTGATACTCGAGAATCGCAGATATATCAACCGCAGTGTGCCCGAGATCGAACAACTACAGAGCGAGCGGCGGAAAGGAAGGCCGCCCACCAAGCGGGAAGAGGCCCTGGTAGAGCGGACCGACGTCGAGAACAAGGAATTCAAGACCGGGTTCTGGATGCCCGACTTCAGTGACCGGAGTGTGATCCTATCCCTCGGCTCTTGGAACGGCGACTGGTCCGGACTGAGCACGATGAAGTTCATCCGGATCACCAAAGACGGAGGCAAGCAGGTCTCCGCATTCCCGCCCAAGGGAATGTCATAAAAGTTCTTTTGCTTTGGTTTGGTTGCTTGTGTCGGGCATAACGGCGTTACGATTGCACATAGATATCTAAAATCTGCATTTGGATAGTTCCCTGTCGCTGAATGACATCAAAATCAATGAATAAAATCCATCACCTCGACCGCACCGAGTACATACTGTAGTATGTAGTATCGACGGAGCTGTAGAAACTACACCGTAGAAAGTAGTAAGAATTGACCTGTCAGGCCATCGGCGCACCGCATGGCGGGCTGGCGCATTGATTGGCCTGCGGAAGAGCTGCCGGGCTTGGCGCGGCCAATCCTGGGTGGCGTTCACATCATCAGCTCGCCTCTTCCGATCTTTCATCATCCCTCAACTTCTCCGCTTCCTCCTCATCCCTCTTGCTGTCCAGCTCCATCCCCCTTCAAAATGATGTCCCTACGCACCCTCGCCCGCTCTGTGCCTCGCACTGTCTCGCGCTCTGTCGCCGTCTCTTCTCGCTCCGCCGTTTCCCGCCCGTTCTCTGCGGTCCCCAAGAACACCTTCCTCCAGTCCTCCTTCAAGCAGGTCACGAAACCCGCCTATGCTGCTTTCTCGACCTCCAGTGCATTCAGACAGACTGCCGAAGGTAAGAAATGAAACACCTTGTTCAATTTTGATGGAACTTTTTTTTACGCGCCAAAAAAAAAAAGCAGAAGAAAAAAAGTTTCTGCCTTTGCCCGAAAACACGGCGCTATGGCTACCATCATCAATTGCCGACTATTCGAATGGGTTGTTGACATTGGGATTTCCGGTTCATTATAGGTGATGTCGAGCTTGTCGCTAAGCTCGAGGAGGAGCTGAAGCACGAGAAGGCTTCCGGCCTCGAGGACTTGGACTCGTCCGTCCAGAACATCCAGTATGTTCTTCAGAACAACTCTTGGGAGGTACGATCTGCAATGTGAATCTATGTTGAATTTTATCTGTATTAACCTGCGTGCGTACAGGTCAAGGATGTCCCCGGCGAGCAGGAAGTCGTCTTGACGAAGAAGTTTGGCAGCGAAGAGTAAGGACTACCCGCTCAAGGTCTTTCCCACAGGAACATCGCCTCTGACAGCTTCTTTCATCAATAGGATCCGCCTCACCTTCACCGTTGCCGACCTTCAGAACCTGAGCGAGCAGGAGGAGTTCGGTGACGATGCTCTGGACGAGCTGGAGGGTCATCAGCCCGTTAACCGCGGAAACGGCGCTGTCTCTCAGCACCCCGAAGACCAGGTCTCCGCCGCTGACCGCGAATTGGATGAGGACCTCGAGCCCAGCTTCCCTGCCCGCGTCAACATCACGATCGAGAAGCCCAGCCACGGCGCTCTCCTGATCCAGACCGTTGCTCAGGATGGCCTGTTCCAGATCGAGGAGGCCTCCTACTTCAACAAGCCCGACCTGGCCCACGCCCAGACTGCCGAGAAGGACTGGGACAGACAGAGCCTGTACTCTGGTCCTCCCTTCGAGAACCTTGACGAGGACCTGCAGTCCTTCCTCGAGCGTTACCTCGAGGAGCGCGGCATCAACGCCGAGCTTGCCAACATGATCCCGGATTACATCCAGGTCAAGGAGCAGAAGGAGTATGTCCGTTGGCTCGAGAGTAAGTCACCTTTCCATGATCCTGTTTCAGACATATATCTAACAATCCCGTGCAGACGTCAAGAACTTCATCTCCGCTTAAATGCGCCAGATTGGAGAATGCTCACAAGGAATGCATCCCAAGGGATGGTTTTAATCGCGTTATGACAACACACCTCTATCCTGAAAATATCGGAATCATGTTTCAATAATTTTAGCCGCCGTTTCTTCCGACACTGCGCGCATGTATATTAGTAGTAGATGTTCTGCTTGAGCCTAGCCTAGCCACGCCGTTGGTATAATCTTTTGCTGTCCGTCGTAAATCCGCCATGCCCCAGCCAGGCATGTGCCACTCCATTCTATCTATGAGTCTACTCGCGTAAACCAAATTTTCTCATCCTTCATGGCCTTCTCCCACGCCACCCCCAGCGCGCACGGCTTGCCCTTCTCACTGATCTGAAACTCCGCCGCATAGACCTCCGGGAATATCGCGCCCAGATCCCCAATATGCTCCGCTATAGCCAGAAAATGCTCCCCGTTAACATGCTGAAAGCTCAAATACTCCGGCCAGGTGGTCCTCGCCCGATCTGCACGCAACACCCTCGTGGCCTCATCCAGATACACCTCGACGGTCTGATATCCAGGATGGACATACGTCCCCGTATACTCGACCGGCTGGAGCCGGTGAGGCAGCACCGGAGACGGGGGTCGATAGTCAATGGCATCCTGAACCTTCTTCCTTTCCTCTTCCACATACGAAGCATTCCTAACGAGTAAAAAACCCCTCTCAGTCAGCTTTCATCCCTCTCCACCCCCCCCCTCCAAAAAAGACAAGGATGAGAGAAAAGGAAACATACTTTCGATTCCAATCAAACCGCTCCCCAACCGGCACGCCAAGCTTCTCATCAATCAAATGAAACACCAGCGCCTTCTCAACATAATTCGACGTGCCGGCCGTATTCGCCAGCGCCACGACCCCATACCTCAGCTTGGGAAACAAGATCAGCTCCGCGCCAAACGCATTCATCCCGCCGGTATGCTCAAAGAACTCGACTCCGCGATAAACGCCCGTATTCCACCCCAGGGCATACGCGCGCGGGCCCGTGAACGGCGCCTCGGCGGGCATCAGCGTCCGCGGGGTCCAAATCGCGCGATGCGCGGCCGGCGATAACGGGCCGGTCTGGTTCAATAGCGCACGCGCCCACTTGGCGTAGTCTGCTACGTTGGTGATTACGGATCCGGCGCCGGAGATCTCGGCGAGGGACATCCATTCTATTTCGTTGTAGGTGTCTGTGTCGGGGGAGTAGGCGTACCCGCGTGCTAGGTCTGCGTTTGATTGCTGGGCGGAGGAGAGGTCGAAGAATGTGGATGCCATGGCGAGTGGGGTCCAGATTGAGCGGGTGAGGAGCCCGCCGAGCCATTCGCCTGTTAGGGTCTCGATTACGTGCGCGGCCACGACGAACATCAGATTGCTGTATTGGTAGGTGGTTCGGGGCGAGGCTGTGAGGGGGAGGTGTCGGAGGGAGCGGACGATCGAGCGGACGGCGGTGTCGCGGGGGAGATTGTTCCCGTAGGCTTGGTCGTGGCGTGGAAGACCGGTTCGGTGCGAGAGCGCGTCTTCGATGGTCGTCTGGGCGGTTGCGTGGGCGTCGGCCAGCACGAAGTCGTCGCGGATGAGTTGGCTGATTGGCGTGTCCCATTGCACTTGCGGGTAGGTGGTGTTGTCTTCGACCAGCTGGGCCATTATGGCTGCCGTGAAGGCTTTGGTGGTGCTGCCGGCGTAGAAGAGCGTCGTGGGCGTGACTGGGGTCGAGGGGAAGGTCGCGATGCCGTAGCCCTGCGGGGTTGGTGGTTAGTATTCGGTGGTGGGATTGTGGTTTGGATACTGGGGGATGGTTGGGTACCTTGGTCCAGGTGTTATCACCGTCTACGACGGCGATTGCGATACCGGGGACGTGCCATTGATTCAATGTGTCCTGGACTAGCTTGTTGAAGTGGCTGTTCAATGGGTCGGGGGTGTTGTTCTCGGCCATGTTTGGGGAGGCGTGAGATGGAGACAGGGTGCGATGAGGATGGGTTGCGGAGTGCATATGATAGTCGTAAATGTTGTTATCTGAGCTCAGCACTAACCGGACGGCCGTCGGAAAGCCTGTCGGAGCTCCCGAAAGATCCATGGAACCTTTGTATGCGGGTTCTATCCTTGGATTTGGAGAAAGTATAGAGTTGGGAGCCAGTGATGGTGAGCCCTACAGCATGGAGAGTCCTTGTTGTGTGTGTTTTTTTTTTTTTTTTTTTGCCACGAACAGGTTGGAATGAATGGAAGAAAAGTGTATTATTTACATCGAATCACGTTTAGGATTGAAGAGATCTAAGAAGGATATAAGTTAACTCCCGCATGCCCAAGTCCGTCACAAGACACAATTACTCCAAAACCGCTCCCAAAATCATACCATCATTGGGTGCTCATCAGAATCAACGACCAAAAGACCGCGAGAGTCAATGAGACACGAAAGAAACAAGGGAAGACAATGACTAAAACTCCATGCTCTCGGATTTCACCTCCGGGGCGTCTTCGTTTCTCTCCCGCTTGGGAGTGCGGTCTTCCTTGAGGAGTGCGGCGATGAATGAGCGGAAGTAGTCAATGTATGGCTTCAGACTCGTCTTCTCATAGTCCTGGAGTCTGCGACTGCCCCTGGCGTCAGATTCGGGAACGCTGCCTTCCCCGTCAGCGGCCTCCGCTCCTGCATTGGTGGGAGGATGCTCTGCATCCCACGCGTCAATCTCGGCTAGCAGTTCTGTAACGGTTGGCACTGAGAGAGGGTCAAACAGCTCTGCTTTGCGGGGGTCGATCGGTACACAGATACGGCCAGTGCCAGGGTGGATGACGAATGGGCTCTTAAGCAAATGGATCATCTTCTTGCTGACTTCCGAATCCAGGCGCGGGTATGTGTACTCTAGAACAATGTCCTGCTTGGCGTCTCGCAGGGTCGTGGGATTGAGAGTGCTGCTCTTGCCGGTCTTGGCGAGGGCATCGATATCGGCCCATTTGCTTGCACTGGTGCGGTCTGGAGCCGATTCCCACTTTTTGCGCAGAGACTCGTTCAAGTTCTTATCGGGGAGCAACGACAGGAGACGTTGCGCTTGTTCGAACCCCACGAATGTATCTTGGTCTACCAGCGTTGTTTGAGCAAAGTACGGTTTGAGAATATCGAGACTGCGTGACATGTGGGGATGTAGGGGTCGCTTGAGGTTGATGCGCTTGCCGCTGGAATTCCCGCCTCGAACAACATCCAGGTAGCCTGCAATGGCTCTTCGACGGTCATCGGGGAGGCTGCGGGCACGTGGATCACACACCCAGGCGTGGGCACCACGACGACCTGAGTAGACCCACAATATATGCTGGAAACCGAAGTCTTCCCGTAGAGCTGTGTCAACGACCTTCATGGCCATCGTGACAAAAGCCCAGCATTTGCCACAGATGTTTGCCTTTGTACAACAGGATCTGATGTCGTCGTAATCAGTCAAATCGATATCGAACACCAGCTCCTTCGATATCGGTTTCATCTGGCCGCCTCGGAGCGTCTTGCGGTCTCGTGGGTTGGTGTTGTAGACGGGTCCGATTTCGAATCGAGAGGGGTTCATTCGGAGAATGTCCTTACGGAAGCTGCGAGCATATCTGGTTAGACCCTAGGCCACGAAGGCTTTTTGTATTTTTCCCCTACTCACAGGTCCGCAGTCGCATATGATTGATAACGTAGATAGGCATCGTTTTGAAGTGTAAGCGCGAATTCACGGTTCCCAAAGTCGGGAGAAGGAACGATCCCGTGGTTCAACCATTGGAATAAGTAGCGAAACGGGAAAAGACGCTGGTAGAAAGCAAGCATAGTCTCGGTGTCCACTTGAGGCCCTGGAGCAGCAGCAGGCCTGGATAATCAAAGGTCAGTCCCTACTCCCGCACTCTTTCTGGCAAGCACTTACTCTGCTGACTCTGGGGCGGAGAAATCAACATTTTTCGTATCCGTCGCACTTGAAGCCGGGTATTCGTCATCATCATCGTCGTTAAATAGATCCTCGAGTTTCACTCCCGACGCTTCATTCTCTGAGGCGCTGGGCTCCTGGTTCTGGGACACAGTCTCTGCTGGAGGGGCATCCGGCAGGATCTCGTCGTCATTACGATTAACAGCAGAATCCTGCGAAGATATCGAGTGAGGCATGGTGGGTGTCGGTCTGCGGCTTGTTGCGTCCCTTCCACGACCGGCGGAGCTTTGCATCGATCATTGATGGATCATTGATGGATCATTGATGGATATCCATTAACGCGCCCGACGCGTTCCCGACGCGCCTCTTCCCGCCAGCCCTAAGCCCTGGCTGCGGTCCCGATCAGGCAGGGGAAGCTTACAGTCACGTGCAGAGGGGCCACCCGCAAACGGCGCTGACTCAGCAAGGTACCGAAGTAACTATGGCGACGACAACGACAGACAAACGACATGCCTTCCTTCGAGCTCGAGTCCTCGACAGCTTCCACTCATCCCCACTCGGATCCTGCTTGGTTCCACCCCTGCGCCATCAGGAACCGTTCAGGGCCTTTGCATTGCCGTTTGCGGCCTGTCATGATCTCCGCAAATGGTGCTGTCTTACCACCCTCCTTGGATGACGCTAGACCATCAGCCCTGATGGAACCTGGAGAATTTGTTCGACGTATCATATCTCTGCCCAGGATCTGAGGAGCTACCTTAGCCTGATCCGGCCAGATGAGGCTCATTAGTAAATCCTGCTTTTGCCGAATCTTTCACCAGGTCGACAATGTACTTACCGCATTGTGATCATTACTTGATTCTCAGGAGCCACTCTGAGGGGCCCCGTCACCATTACCAGGCCAGAGAGCCAATTTCCTCTAGTCAATAGGCTTCCGAGCTGCTACCCCGTTGACTATCTGTCTTTGGCTCATCCGATTTCCTTGTAGCACTTGCTTTCTCCCCCTATGTGTTACCCCTTTCCTTGCCAAATTTACCTCGCTGCCCTGAACCCTAATCATACTTACGTGCAACGTTGCAGAAATACCCCTCATGGGTGTCCCCGCTCTGTGGTAGCTTTCAAAGGCCCAATGATGCTTGAGTGGTCACTAATCTCGCCATTGGGCTACGGGCAAGATGTTGAGAGCTTGCAACTGAAGCATCAATCCAGTCGTTGGTCTCGAGGGTCATCTCTGAGCCTCCACTGCACATCATGCAGAATCAATATTGAATAGTTAAACCATTGTCTTTCATCTAATTAATCATGGACTTGATACCCTGTCTACTCTGTATTGTCGGCTTCTACTACTCATCTTTATCGACAAATGACCATATACGGCGTCCATTAATGATTAGATCAAAGCGGTGACGCCAGCACTACCCTTCTTCTCTAAACTGGCGCCTTCGAATCACTGGTAAGTCTCAGGCCCTTGGAGACTTTTATGTGGGTACAGTGGGCTGAATTCTGAATGATACTGCGGGATGTTACATTCACATCGTGGTTGACCACATGAGTCCGTTCTACTCACCGTCTGTCATTACATCGGTCCCTTTTCTACCCACGGTTTGCTCAACTTTATCAACTTTATCTTACTACCGTAGCTCCTCACATTCTGACACTATGTGGGACCTGACTCCTCTTTTGACCCGCGCATCAATTGCGCCATGATCTTTTTCTTGGTGGATACTACTGTGGCATTATCACCATCCTCCAGATACGGCCACGAAAACGGCAAAAGCCTTCGTCCTCGAAGACATTTAAGACCAAAGCTTTCTGCTTTGCCGATGCACTTCTCCTCCATTCTTATCACGCTTCGTGCCGCATAAGAGTCACTCGCTCGTCCTCTTTCATTCGTTTGATCTTGAAAAGTTGTGACGGTGTTTCAGCCCTTTGCCTCAGCTTTAAAACAAAAAAAAAAAAGCCTGATCGACGACATGGTTAAGGGAGGCATTGCGTTGCTTGCCTTGGCCGGCCCGGCATTTGCTGGAGTCATTGTCCGCGGTACTGAGGTATGTCAGATCCCATCAATGCCATCCCGGCTTCCATGTACTGACGTTCCTCATTACTCAAGCCTGTGACCACGAAGAAGATCGTGCTCACCACCGGTGAGCCCCAGACGATCACGAAGACCAAGGTCTACACGACAACCGACCACGCAGGTACGAGGTCTCATCTATACCATGCTCGGAGTGCTGTATCTAATGCTGGGCCCAAGTGACCACCTCGGTTGTTACCTCTGGCAACAAGACCCTGACGGTCCCGATCACCAAGACCAACACCGTCACTGTCACCACTACCTGGTGTGAGAATGAGGCGTCTCCTACTAACGAGCCTGTGCCGACGGGCGTTGTGACTCACCCTCAGCCGAACCCAACTGGAACTGTCTTCCCTGTCAAGCCTACTACTGTCAGTGTCAGCCACGGCACTGCTCCAGTCCCACCTGTGACTATCAGCCATGGCACTGCTCC
>KZ825812.1:293039-326852 GCA_003184645.1 Aspergillus ellipticus CBS 707.79 | reverse complement strand
CCCAACAGTCCTCCTCGCCACCGAACCCATCATGGCCCTCGTAACCCTGTACATGTCCTTCCTCTACGGCCTCCTCTTCCTCTTCTTCGAAGGCTTCCCGATCAGTTTCGAAGAAAGCCGCGGCTGGCGCCCCCAAATCGCCTCGCTCAGCTTCATCGGCCTCCTCGTCGGCGTCATAATCGGCTTCCTCGGCATGCTAACCTGGACCCTCACCCTCTTCCGGTCCCAACTCAACTCCACCCCGGGCAAAATCATCCCGGAGCGCCGTCTGCCCCCCATGATCGTCGGCGCCATCGGCCTCCCCGCCGGCCTGTTCTGGTTCGCTTGGACCTCCTCCCCGCACATCACCTGGGTGCCTGAGGTGATTTCTACGGCGCTGGTCTCGGCCTCGATGTTTGTGATTTTTATTTCGGGCTTGAAGTATATTGTCGATGTGTATTTGTTGTTTGCGAATAGTGCGATTAGTGCGAATACGTTTGTTAGGAGTTTGTTTGGCGCGGGGTTTCCGTTGTTTGCGAATCAG
This sequence comes from Aspergillus ellipticus CBS 707.79, assembly GCA_003184645.1. Lineage (NCBI taxonomy): Eukaryota > Fungi > Ascomycota > Eurotiomycetes > Eurotiales > Aspergillaceae > Aspergillus > Aspergillus ellipticus. The sequence continues at coordinate 326,329 of KZ825812.1, read as the reverse complement.
ATGTATTCGAGGTTGGGGTTTTCGTGGGCCACAAGTCTATTGGCGTTTTTGGCGGTGGGGTTGGCGCCTGTGCCGGTGGTTTTCTTGTTGTTTGGGCAGAGGATTAGGTTGTGGTCGAGGGCTTCGATGAATAAGTCTTAGGGTTTTTTTGCTTTGTTCTTGGGTTTGGGGGAGAGAGAGGGGGAGGGGCTGACGGGCTGACGGGCTGGTTGGGATGGACTGGTAACTGCTGGTTTGGGCTGGGCTGAGCTGAGCTGACTAGATATCCTCAGGATACGAGAAGGGAGACCTTACAGACTGGGTAAGTACTAATGTGCACGGCGTCACGGGCCTAGATTAGATTGCTGGTTGGCCGTTGGGGTTGCGATACACTACACTGCACTACGCTACATTACACTACGCTACCTATACTGCTGCGGTAGATGCCAAAATGAGTTTAATTGTACTATGTCTTCTGGTAGTTACTATATGGAACAGAGTGTTTAGGACGAAAGCTGTAGGCTGAAATAGAGACCGCTGAGCGGGATAGGATGGTGCTTTCTGTGGCTTTTGGTACTTGTCTGGGTTGATACTGGCTGGATTGGTTCAATGTGGGCTGCATTATGGGCTGTTGATAAACTGAAAAACAGCTGTATTGGATTAATGTATTGGAGTAATCGAACATCTTGAAGATGCTATCTTATAGCATGGTATATCCTATAGCGGTAGTCTAAACGTCCGAATCTAAAAGTCGGCAAACTCCTTGTCCACCTCCTCGAAGTGGTCGAAGAATCCCTTGAAAAGCTTCACCCCCAGCCCCGGGTCCAGACTTCCCGTCGTCGCCCGGATGCTGTGCATGCTCAGCTGCGGAATCCCCACGTCAATCGCCCGCATCCCGATCCGCGAGCTCGTCATCGGCCCAATCGTCCCGCCGCTGCGCGAGTCGTTGCGGATCTGGAACACCTGCAGCGTCGACCCGCACTTCTCCGCCACCCGCTTCATGAACCCGTGGCTCACGCTGTCCGTCGTCATGTGTCCGTTCGAGTCCGCCGACACCGCCACGCCCACGTTCAGCCGCGGCGCGTGGTTCTCCAGGTACACACCCAAGAAATTCGGGTTGACCGCGTGGATCACGTCCGACGAGACGAAAAAGCTGTTGGCCACCGTCTGCGCCAGCACATTCGGCCCGTAGTTCGGCGCAAACGCCTCCGTGATGCGCTCGATCACGCTGCTCATGAAGTTGGACCGCGCGCCCTGGCGCAGCAAGCTGCCGATCTCCTCGTCGTCGAACATGCCCACCATCTTGATCGACCCGGGGGACGTGCTGTCGGGCGACGCCAGCAGCGCCTCCTGCGCCGCAAAGCAACACAGCTTGTCATCGATCCGCCCCGCGAAGATCAGGTCCTTCTCCAGCCCGCCCAGCTGCGCCGGCTGGCTGTCGTACAGCTCCAGCTCCCAGTTCAGAATCGTGCGGTAGTCCGTGACCCCCAGCTCGCTGGAGATCACCTTGACGAGCTTCTCCGGCTGCGTCGCCGCAAAGGTGCCCGCCTCAAACGGACTGACCGCCTCCGTCTGCCGGAAGAGATCCGAGTTGTCCACACCAATGATAGGCACCATCTGCGTCTCCTTGTTGAAGGGCCCCTGCGAGGGCGCGCCAAAGTGCGGCGCCAGCGTGGGGACGCGCGCGATGGGCCAGTCCAGCTTGACCAGCTTGGACTCGACCTTGCCGCTGGCGGGGTCGCGCACCAGGACACGGCCGCCGATGGCCAGATCGCGGTCCCACCAGGTCTCGTTCAGGGCACCCGCGTACGGGGCGACGCCCAGCTGCGTGTAGCCAGCCTTGGTGGGGAGCTTGGACACGGGCTTGAGCTTGGCGGTGAGGGCGTCGATGTGGCCCGCCACAATGGCCAAGCCGTTGCCGGTCTGGTACTCCTGGCCGATGGAGAAGGCGATGAAGGCGCTGGCATTGCGGGTGGTGTAGTACTTGCCGCCGCGCTGGAGCTTGGAGGTCCACGCCTCGCGCTCGGGCAGGCGCTTATATCCTTGGCTCTCGAGCTGCTTGGTGAAGCCGTCGACGGCGTGGAAGATGGTCGGGTTGTTGGTCATGAAGTCGCAGTAGGGCTTGGAGAAGTCCTCAGGCTTGACGGCGGTGGCTTGAGCCGGCTGGGCCGTGCGAGGGGCCGGGGGGGAGTAGTCCTGGACGGGGTCGGGGAGCTGGGCATAGGAGCTCGGGCGATAAGCCATGGCGGCCTCGCGGAGACCGATGACGTTCTTCTTGGCCATGGGAGCGGGGGGATGGAATTGAGGGGAGAGAGTGCGTGGGATGCTGTAGTGGAAGCAGTAGAATAGCTGGGAGGAGTAATGGGAGGAGAGAGGGGGGGAGAGGGGGAGAGTGGGAGAGAGAGAGACAGAGAGAGAGAGGTGAGCAGTGGCAGACAACCGACGAGAGCGTCACCCCGTCCCCGTCAGGTGCTCCGACGGCGATTCCCGGGGCGGCCCCGGGCGGGCCTCCTATTGGCTCGGCGTGGCTGAGCTGCCCCAACCGGGTTAGCGCCGCTGCGATGATAAGCGGTCACGCAAGACAGGCACTCAGGCACTCAGGCACTCGGGCCAGTCGCCATCCCTCGCGATCCTTCCGCAGGCTGATCCTCCTGAACGAGTCAGTCACACCCCCGAGTTGGCCAGCTACGGCACTACAGCACAGGTACCAAGTATCCAAGTTGATCGGATGTCTATGGCATTGACATCGAACCCGCCCCTAATATATATAAACAATGTACAAGAATATAAACCCGTCCAATCACTGACAAGACGTCCATCTAGCTAGAGGTCACAAACGCGTTCCAATTGACGTTGCCCTCCTCACAGTCGTCGGTGATCGCCCGTCCCGTCGCGTTCGCCGTCACCCGTCCGTTGCGCTGGATGGAAACCTGCACCTCGCCTGTCCGGCCGTTGAACGGCACCGAGTACTGCTGGATGCCAGCTCCCACAGCACTCAGCACCGTCGGCTCCGACGATCCAATTTGCACGCGCACCTTGCTGGTGCCGCTGGTGAGCGCCGTCACAAACACACTGTCCTGCGCCAGCAGACCGGGGCTCATCGCCGTCTGCCCTTGCTCGGGGTTGTTGCCCGTCGTTCCGTTGGCACTGCCCGACTCGCCCGGGTTGATGTGGTACCAGAACACCAGCTTGTCGTCGTACGACAGAGTCGAGTTGCTCGCCCCACCGCGGTACGCGTTGATGTAATGGGGGAGCAGCGTGCGCCAGGCGTCGTGCGGGTGCCCCAACACGTAGCTGGCAGAGCCCGTCGGCAGGCCCTCTTCGTGGATCGGTCCGATGTAATGGGTCTCCCCGTAGTCGTTCCAGGTGATGATCTGGAATTCGTCAGCCTCGTCCACGAATCAACAAATGAAAGTCGCTTACCTCGACGAAGGTGGGCTGCAGGTCAGCGGCCTGGGACCACCGCGTATGCCAGAGGTCATCTCCGCGCCAGAGCCAGTTCTTGCTCCACTCGGGGAGGTTGGTGTAGAACCACGGCGACACTGGCATCATGTACGTCTTGCCCGCCAGCGCCTTGATCCAGGCCTCGTCGCTCACCGTCGTCATGTTTTCCGCGCCGTTGGGCCAAGCATCCCAGCTGAAGGCGCCGTCAATGACGTCCAGGTATTCGGTGATGCCAGTTGGGCCCAGGTCGGTCCACGACGGAACAAAGTAGCAGTCGGCGGAGCTCTTGATGCTCGACCAATCGCTGGCGCTGGACGAGCCCCCAAAGGTCGACACAAAGGGCTTCCCCTCGTAGTACTGCTGGGCCGAGCTGCTCTTGTACTTGTTGATCGTCGCGATCACCCGGTCCTCGGGCCAGGCGCCCCCGGACTCGTAGTCAAAAGAAAGGAAAAGAGTGAAGTTGCCGACTTTCTCGGCCGCCGCGTACGCCTTGTCCAGCACAGTGTCGGTGTAGCTGTCCTGCGTCGCGATGTTCAGGGCAAAGCCGTCGATGTGCGCAGCACGGGCTTCGCGAATGTCCGACTCCCACTGGGAGGCGTTCATGGCGTCGGCATTGCCGACGATAAAATGAGCGAAGACATACTTGGGCCCGGTCGTCCTAGCGATCGCGGGCACCACAGCTAAAAAGAACGAAATCAGGAAAGCGAACAACATAATGAGTAAGGAGCGTAAGGGTTGTTGGACAGCACGAAGAAGGGAAAGGAAGGGGCAGCCGTGGGCTGGGCCAGTATATATAGGGCCACGCAAGGGAGGGGAAATAAGCGCGCCGGGGCCGGGCAGGGTCAGCCCGTGAATGAGGGCTTGGAGGGGTGCAGGGCCGGCGGCTATCGTATAGACCAAAAAACATGGTCCTCAACCAGGGTTACTAGCCGAACTTTTGGGGGCCCCCCCCGCAGCTGTTGGTTTCAAACAAACAAGACGCATGCTAATCGAAGGGATCGATTCCTGGTCGAACCATCCTTCCTTCCAGACCGGTGAATTTAGTGCTCTTACCTGGGGCTGAGGTCGTGGCCGGACTGGCTCGCTCTTTGGCATGGCGGGCAAGCCGATCCAGCCAGCGATCAAGACGTTTCATCGTGGTATTCGGGGCCAGGAATCCGCCACGCCGCGGGAGAATGCCAGGCGGATGATTGGTCGCGGGCGAGATGAGCGATCGGAGGCAGGAGATGAGCGTTGCGATTTGCTTGTTTGTGCGTAGATAACCCCAGCCGGAAGTGGTGAGAGTGGAGATGAGATGGAGGGGCCAGGAACATTAAATGGCTAAGGCTGCGACCGCCTTGCCAATGACGATCCCGGGAGGCCAGCCGAAGAAATGAGCGACCAAGCAATCAGACCGAGCTGTCAAGTATCCGATGAGTCGGGCTGCAATCTGAAACAGCCCTGGGCCGTGCGTGGCTGACCGGGCGGCCAACCAGCGTTGCAAAGCCCTCCCGATGGGACGAACACCAACAGTCCTGCGAGTCCTGCCCTCTTTTGGCTCCCCGTCGCAGCCAACCAGCGGCCGCCGTTCAGGGGGATCTTTCATCCCGATTCCTGGGCCCTCGACTATCACATTGACTCACATGGGCTATCAGGAGTGGATCGGGAGTCAGCCTGCGACCGGACTACTCCGTCCGCCGTCGATGCTTGACCGACGGCCAACTCTCGGCCTGCGATTGTGCCCTGGAACATTTTTTTTGTATCCGTACATCGGCCTTCTGCCGTCTCCTAAGGTAGTTCTCGGTGCTGGTGTTGGAAGCCCGTGATAGGTGACGTCATGCCAGGATGCGCCTGTCAGCACCGTTGTAGGACTGGAGTAAGCAAAAACCAGCCCCATTGCACATTAAGTCTAGCAGAGCAGTAGTCCCCGAAGACAGTGAAGATCCAGCGTGGGTATTCTCCTGCCATGGATCGTCCGACCCCCAAGGCTTCGAGCCCGAATCAACGGCGGTCGCGTGGGTATGACAGGCACGACCTCACTGTGATGTCAGTCCTCGAGCCCCGGCCGAGGCGACCTGTATAAATCGGATCCCGGTCGCCCAGACGGCAATTTCCACCGTCCCGGCACTCATTTTGGCTCGCATTATTCCAGTCCCACCCATCCGAAACCCAGACAGACCCGATGGCTGCCACCCAGGCTGCCAATTTGGTGGAGAAGGCCGTCGGACACGGCGGGAACGCGACCGTGACGACCGACGTGAGCAACTATGCCAACGAGTATGGCCAGGAGACGGGCGAGAGGATCCAGGCGACCGTCTGGCAGGGGAAGAACCAGGTCGAGGTTGGTAAGGCGCACGGATGCGGGGGCGCATCAGGCCACGGCTGAACACGGCGTGTGAACAGTGCAAATGCCCAAGCCCCGGGTGATCGACGAGGGCGACGTGCTGGTCAAGGTGACGGGCAGCACCATCTGCGGAAGCGATCTCCACCTCTATCACGGTATGCCCTGCTCGGTGGTTCATTCGGCCATCAACGTTGATCTCAATCGCTAACAACCACCGCGAGTAGGGGCCATCCCCCAGCTGGAGAAAGGCGACGTGCTGGGCCATGAGTTCTGCGGGGTGGTCGAGAGTGTCGGGCCGGGCGCGACCAAAGTCAAGGCGGGCGACCGGGTGGTGGCCGCGTTCCCCATTGCGTGCGGCGAGTGCAGGAACTGCCAGCGCCTGCTGACCTCCCAGTGCGAGCGCACCAACCAGAACTCCATCGCCAATGCCATGTACGGGAAGCGCACGTCTGGTATGCCTGTCGAGTCGGGGCGGGAATGCTCCCCTGTAGCTTACTGGCACATTACTGACCGTTCCCCTGCCATCTAGGCATGTTTGGCTATAGTCACTTCACCGGCGGCTTCGCGGGCGGCCAGGCCGAGTATGTCCGCGTGCCGTACGGCGATGTCAACCTGCTCCCGCTGCCCGACGATGTCCCCGACGAGAAGGCCCTGTATCTCTCCGACGTCCTGGCCACATCCTATCACTGCGTGGTCGACACCGGCGTCCAGACAGACGATGTGGTCGCGGTCTGGGGCGCTGGTCCCATTGGGCAGATGGTGTCCAGCTTCAGTTTCGCCCAGGGTGCCAGTCGCGTCATCCTCGTCGACGGCGGAGAAGCCGCCTGGCGCCTGGACTTCGTCAGGAGCAAGATCCCCAAGCTCGAGACCCTCGACTTCACCCAGCTGCCCCGAGGGGAATCCATCACCTCGCAGCTGAAGAAGATGGTCCCGGGCGGACCCGATGTCGCGTTGGACTGCACGTCCGGGGAATACGCCAAAGGCTGGGCACACTACTTCGAACTGCTGCTGGGAATGGAGACCGACACGTCGGAGATGTTGAACGAGATGATCACCTCGGTGAGACCGTTTGGTCGTGTCGGAATCACCGGCATCTATGCTGGATTCGTAAGTGATATGCATGGCCTGGCGGTGGGAACTGGGGCTAACGGTGATCATGACAGACGAATCACTTCAATATCGGAGCGGTGATGCAGACTGGAATCCGGGTTATTGGCAATGGCCAGGCTCCCGTCCATAAGTATTGGAAGCATCTGCTGGGGCTGATCCGGAAGGGAGACATCAACCCCCTGGAGATGGTCACACACCGAGTTCGACTGGAGGACATGGAAAGACTCTACGAGCTGTTCGCCCACCGTGAGGGGGGCATCCAGAAGGTCTTTGTCCAGACCAAGCACTCGGCCCATGCGTTGTCAGGATCGCCAGTTCTAGTCGACCTTTGACGGCGGTGACTACGATGCCAGGCTGCAGAGTGCAGAATGATATGTCTATGATTTTATGTTTCATGCAAGTAAGTACACGATGGTGCGTTCCGAGAAAAATCTGCCAGGTGCAGTGAAACTTGCGTAAAAGGAGGTGGCAAGGCTAGTGTGACTTGAGAAGGGGAGAGGAGTCCAGGAAACCGAAGGGGCAAATGACGAAGAACCGGCGAGATCGGTGGATCATCGTTCTTTACCAGTCACTCCCAACTGCTCTGAATTGACCCGAAACTTCAACTAATTGCAGGGTTTCGATGGACCATGGCCTGGGAACGACTGGCTCGCCCCCATTACTAGTGTTCTCCTGTGGCATGTATCATATGTGAAATCGATTGAAGTTTCCCACTTGGACAAGTCAACCTGAGGCCTGCAGCCACTGCAGCAAAAGTCGGTCTACCGGGCCAGAGCAGAACCGGCCCGGACTCGCCCAAGACTTCCTTCCGTTCATCGGCATTTGAATCGCTGCAGCCAGGACTGGCCCGTGTACACAGTAGTAGCATGCTCAGTAGAAACCAGGAGAAGATGGCTAAACCCAAGCCCAAGCCCCAGTCACCGCGGCGGAAGAGTTTTCACGCTGACCCTCCCAGCCTGCTGCACAAGGCCAAGGAGGCGTTTCCCAAATCCCGATTGATCGTCGAGGACTCTGGTTCGTGCATTACGACACGCAGGGCTCGGATTACCCGAGCGGGAATAGCGTGATCAGATAAGATCACCCGACGGGGAAGAAGTGGTACCGAGTGCATCATATCCAGAGCAAAAATGGGGAGCAGCTCCATCGCCCAACTTAAGTATATGAGAGGAAAGACGAGAGCCGGGAGGGTTCGTGGCCTTGGGGGAGCGCCGGTCAGCACGGCGGACTTCATTGGTCGTGGCGCATTCCCATTGCTAAGCGGCCTGCCCGTCCATCGCAGTCCCGTCCATATCGGGGCACCCTTTCCCTCGGCCAACCTCGGATGCTGCGGCCCTGGCCTGCGGTTTTTCGTTTTTATGTGTCAGTCCACTCCATCCGGCCTGGGATGCTCCATCGCCCATTCACAGCGGATATTAATGTGTTTAGCATGTAGTGCCGTGAGCTGCGTCTGCCATGTGTCGGCGACAGCAGACTCTGCGCCAAGATACCCGCGCTCATCGCGGGCGAGAATCTGGCCAACAGAGGGTGAACGGAAGGCAGGCCAGTCCCCACCGGCGGGTGGTCTGGGAGGGTGAGAGAATTTCGGTCCCATGGATGAGGGTTTGGGGAGGAGGCGTGGTTGACTCATGGCGATGGAGCGATGGTTTGCAGAGGGTTGGGATGGATGCCAGGTCGGTTATTTTGTATGCATGTCTCTAGTCTCTACAGTATCTACGTAGCCAGCCATTTCTACAAAGCATTCACAGCGATGACCACTCAGGGTCATATCAGCCCTATTCTGGCCGCCCTCTGCCAGCCAGGCTAGGCACTTGGGCTAATTGCAGGCGAGACGATGACGCCGGCGCCCTTGCCCCGAACACCACGGCACCGCTAGGCGTACCCTAAACCCCAACCATGTCCGAGGAGGGCGATTGATAACCGGCCGCCAGCGACGGGCGGGCGAATGAGAGGGCGGCGCGAGGGGCGTCCCACCGGAACGCCGAAGTCGGTGACCGCGCACGATAATCTAATCAGATCCGATCGCATTTTCTCCCAGGCCTGCCCGGCCGTCCCCCCTCTTCTTCTTCCCTCGGTCGCCCTCCTTCCACTGCCCTTATCTTCTCCCTCATCACCGAGCCTCGTCCTTCCATGCTCACCTTCCTCGATTTTCCTCCCTGATCCCCCCTGCAGGCCAATTGCTGCCCTCCGGCCCTGCCCTGCCGCCGTCTGGCTGTGCAAGCACACACACACGCACTCGTCTCGCTTACCGGCTGAAGGGGCGCACTTCCGCTCTTCCGGCCGCCGCGATCAAGTGACACCACCACTCCCTTGGCTGGTCCGTCTCTCAACTTCCCCAACTCCCCCCAACTCCCCCAAACCCTTCCCGCATCCCGCACCTCCTGGGTGAAAGACCATGCCCGCTGACCACCACCCAGGCCTCCTCGTCCCCTAGAGAGGTCCTCTTGACACCATGGCTCTCCAGGCTGCACCCGCCCTAGCCCTGGCGCCCGGTCCAGCTCCGTTGGCACCCGCATTGGCCGCCAAGCCCACCATCTCACCGTCTCCCGGCCCGGGCACTCCCGGATCCGTCACCTCCAAGGAATGGGTGATTCCTCCTCGTCCCAAGCCCGGCCGCAAGCCTGCCACCGACACGCCCCCGACCAAACGCAAGGCCCAGAACCGCGCCGCCCAGCGAGCCTTCCGCGAGCGCCGCGCCGCCCGCGTCAACGAGCTCGAGGACCAGATCAAGCAGATCGAGGACGAGCATGACCTCCACGTGGCCACCTTCAAGGAACAAATCACGAACCTCTCCCATGAGGTCGATCAATGTCGGAGCGAGATGGCCTGGTGGCGCGACCGCTGCCACGCCCTGGAGAAGGAGGTCTCGGTCGAGCGCAGCGCGAAGGAAAGCCTCGTGAAGGAGTTCCGGTCGTCCTTGTCCGAGAAGCCGTCTGACAAGGCGCCGGTGACCCGCGTGCCCGCCCGAGGTCCCGCGGTCTCTGACCTCCAGGTCGAGCAGGAAGAAGTGCCGCTCGGCTGCAACAACTGCTCGACCGGCCACTGCCAGTGCATCGAGGACGCGTTCGGCATGCCAGGCATCTCGTCCAGATCCCAGTCGAAGCACCCGGCACGTCCCGAGCCCGAGATCAAGCCCGAGCCCGAAGAAATGGAGATCGACTTCACCACCCGCTTCGCCGCCCCCCATACCATTCAGGACGACGGCGACAGCGTAACCGCCATGTCCTCGCCCGCCGTCGATCCCTGCGGCTTCTGCCAGGACGGCACCCCCTGCATCTGCGCCGAGATGGCCGCTCAGGAGGAGGAACGCCGTCGGAACTCGTTTGAAAACAACCGTCTGGCCCCGATCCAGAACCTCTCCCAGTTCACCCCACCCCCGTCTGATGGCGACGTGCGCTCCGAAGTGACGCTGCCGCCCATCAGCCAGGCCACCAACCCCTGCGCCAACGGGCCTGGCACCTGCGCCGCATGCGTCTCGGACCCACGCCGGACCCTTTTTTGCAAGACGCTGGCGGCCTCCCGCTCCGCCAGCGCTGCCTCCTCTCCAGCCAGCGGCGGCGGTGGCTGCTGCGGCGGTAAGGGAGCCGACGGCGGATGCTGCATGACGCGCGCTCCCCCTCCTCCCAAACCCTCTCCCCCCAAACCCTCCGCCCTGACGCTGTCCTGCGCCGACGCCTTCACCACTCTCTCCCGCCACCCCAACTTCTCCCGCGCCAGCGACGACATCTCCTCCTGGCTGCCCAAACTCCATACCCTCCCCGACCCCAACCAGCGCGACATGCCCCAGCCCGGCTCCCGCGCCGCCCTGGAAGTCGAAGCCGCCAGCGTCATGGGTGTCTTGCGGTATTTCGATCGGAGGTTCGCCGATAAATGATTCGGTCCTTTTTATTTTTATTTTTTTCCCCCCTCTTTTCTCTCGTGATACCCAAACCTGACTCATGCTTGACTGAGTTTGTATACTACTATACTACATCCTCCCCCCAAAATTCCGATCTCTCTCCATCCTTCACGAAATAGAGGATACATTCATACATAACCCTGTTTCTCTCTCACCTTCTTCTTCTTCTTCTTCTTCTTCTTCTTCTTCTTCTTCTTCTTCTTCTTCTTCTTTTCTCTTTTAATACCATACCATACATACCCTAGGTATCTCATCACTTCGAATTGACTCCCGGGGCGGGAGCAGGAGCGGGGACGGGCAAATCCGGCTATCGTGTTTGTTTGTTTTTGTTTTCCATTTACATTATGTATGATCCTAGCGCGCACCCCGTGGGTTCAGGTAACCCAACCAACTCACGGGCCCTGGTGATCTATGACTAGAAGTGTGTGTGTGTGTGTGTGTGTGTGTGTGAAGTCAAACGCACAGCACTCCAACAAAAGAAACAAGACCTCAATGGACTGGAATGGAATGTGGCTATGCAATTCAATATATGGACAGAACGGATGGGGGACGGAAAACCTTTCTCTTTTCCAGTCCAAGTCCAACGATTTAGACGGGTGACATGATGGCGTTTTCGGTGTGGCTTGTCTTCTCTCTCTCTCTCTGTGTGTGTGTGTGTGTGTGCTTGTGTTTTTTTTTTTACCCTCGTGTTTTTTTTTTTTTTTTTTTTAGGGGAGGATCTCGGATTTTTATCTACCCTGCTCTACCCTACCGATCTGTCTATTTGTCTGGGTAATAAAAGAATTTTGGATTATGGGGTTTTTGGTTATCTTCTTTCTAGTATTTGTGGTAGCGTAATGTTTATGGGGGAGGGGTTATATATTCGTAGTAAGGTACCTGAGATGAATTCTGGTACTATGTAGATAGGTAGGCTTGAAATCCCGTCAAATGACAATAGTATCTACACGATATAGAACGACTAGCCCGCCTGGTTTAACGCCTTCCCGTCCCGGACTCCCGTCCCGCTCCGGACTACAAGTCATATTGGTATGAGTGAAATGGACAGCTCAGAAAGGAAGGAAAGAAGTAAAGTACATCCCATGGTAGCGTCAGTGGTAGTGGTAGTGGTATTGGTATGTATTGGAATTAGGAAAGTGGGTGGAGACGGAATGGGTTGGAGAGAGGAGAGGGGAAAGAAGGTGGTAGTGAGTGAGGTGAGGGAGGGTCACCCCTCGAAGTTGAGGAGTGGGTGGATGGGTGAGACGTGCAAGTGAGGGGTCCCGGCAGGATTTCACTCAACACGACTGCTGGATCGACACCCGAAAGTGTCGTCGGGTATTCTGCTGTCTGTTTTTTTTTTTTTTTCTAGAAGCGACCGCCACTGGACATCGTCTCGTCTTCTCCGATGACGCTGATACTGCCCAGTAGGTTGGCCCCCCAGATTCCGGCAATCCCCCACATGCCGATGCGCCAGCCCCGGTATAGCCCCTGGATGCCCTGGCCCTGGCGCTTCCGGGTCACAATCGACTTGTCGAATACCTGGCGGGCACGTTCCTCCTCCGGAGCAGCTTGCACGCCCTCCTCGTAGACGATTCCCCACATCGTGCCGATGATGCCGCGGTACGTCTGGGGGGTCGGGACAATCGTCTCCACGTCCGTGGGCTGGGCCTCAGCGGTTGTGGGCGATGAGACAGCCCGCGTGGCTCCGCTGGCTTGTTGGCGGATGCTGGGGGATGTGAAGGTGGCGATCTGGGCGCGGCGCAGAACCGTCTCGAGGGGGAATCGGACCGCAAGCTCCAGGCCGGAGCCGAGGAAGGTGAACAGGCTCCAGGTGGACGGATTCAGGAGGGGGTCGATCGAAAGGTAGGATTTGAGGAGCAGGGGCGTCGTGTTAGTGATGAAGTTGGGCAGACTGGAGTGGAGGATCGTGATCGGGATCAGGTGAGGGGGGATGGTGCAGTTGGGGGTCGGGATCTGGCGAATGGCCCGCAACAGCGAGCGGGGCCCGTGGGTGGCCGGCGTGAGGATAAGGAATGTGCGCGCCGTGTCAATGGGGGAAAGGAGCATCGCCGACAGGGACGAGGAGATGAACGACAAGATCAAGGTGGCGACGGGGGAGCTTGACGTGAGGATGTCCGCCGTCATGGATGCCGTCACATCCTCCTCGGGGAGGCCCACAATGGCAGAGAGAAGACTGCGGATGAAGGTGTTCAGGGTCGGGAGCAGCAGGGAGTAGATGAAGGTCGCATTGCTCGCTTTCCACGGCGATGTCGGTCCGCTGGTGCTCCAGAGCTGGGAGAGGACCTCCATCAGGGATTTGGGGTTCTTGATGTTCAGGGCATAGCGGGAAGAGGAGGTCGGATCAGGGATGTAGCCACTGCGGTCGGTGATACGGCGTCGAGGCTTGCGAGATCGAGGACTCGACGGCGAAGACACGGGGGCTGCCGATGTGAAGTAGCTGCTCTCATCGTCCGAGGAGAGGGATTCCTATGAGCCCCAGTAACCCCCCGGTTAGCTGTCTCACATCCACCGCTGTAAGAATCGTGCGCCTACCTCTTCATCGTAGGGATCGACCTGGGTGCTATAACTCGAGGCCCGTCGCTCGTCCATCGCATACTGGCCATCGGAGGAATCGCCGGGCGCCACATAGGCCTGCAGGATGGTTTTGGCGACATCGAAGGGCTGGGCCGTCAGGACGCCGGTGTAGCGCCGGGCGGCTTGGTCGAGGCCATCGCGGACCCAGCTGGAGAGCGAGGGGGAGCTGTCGAGGTACTCGGAGTAGTCGAGGTCGGGCAGCAGGTCGCGCGCCGAGCCGCCAAAGACCTGGGTTGCCGATGACGCATCGGGAGGGGATGAGGCGTTGGAGGTGTCGAGGCCGAGAGAGGGGGGGAAGTAGTAGGGGCGCAACGGGTTGGGCCCGTCGAGCGGGGTGGCCATATTGGGAGGGGGGGAGGGGGGGAAGGGGGGAAGGAGGAGGCAATGCCACCAGAGTGGATGGGAAGAAAGACAAGAAACAAAGAGGAGGTGGAGAGAAGAAGAGAAGCTCGGGCGGCGGCCGGAGAAGAACGAGCCAGTCCGAGCAGCAGACAGCAGAGGCCCGCCGGCGAATGAACAAGTCCGAATTTCCCGCCGCCGTCGGCCTCGCCTTTTTTTCGTGCCCCCGGATTCGCCTGGCTGCCTCTGCTGCTGCTCTCTGCTGCTCTCCACTCCGCGCGCTCTTTATCTCTCGCTCACCCTTCATCTCCCTCCCTTCTCCTCTCCCCTCCACTCCTCTCCACCCCATCGCCGCCATGTCGTTCTGGAAGGAAGCCTGCTTGAGCCTGCGCCAGGCCGTGCCCCGGTCCCGCGAGACCCTCTGTCGCTCCCCCTCCAAGCGATTCCTCTCCACCTCCTATGCCGCCCCTACATCCCGCTTCATCGGTTCCAGCAGAGTCCCCGTCACTGTCCGGGGGAACATCCTGGGCTCCCGCTCATGGAAGGCCCCCGAGGCGGGTTGCCGCAGCTTCTCCGTCACCGCGGGTGTGCAGCACGGCCATATCACGCCCCCGAAGCCGGGCGAGGAGTGAGTCATGGGCAACACAATGCCGGAAAGCGCGTTGTTCTAATTTCTTTACCTGCGCAGGATCAACATCACCTTCATTGATAAGGACGGTGTCCGCGTCGATCTCCAGGTCGCCGAGGGCGACAACCTGTTGGACATCGCGCAAGCCAACGATCTGGAAATGGAAGGTTCGGAGCGAGTCCCAACCTCGACGGCAACTGCACAAATGACTGACAACTGTGCTTCGCTCTAGGTGCCTGTGGTGGCTCATGCGCCTGCTCTACGTGCCATGTGATTGTCGAGGACCCGGACTTGTTCGACAAGATGGAGGAGCCGTCGGACGATGAGAACGACATGCTGGACCTGGCATTCGGGCTAACGGAGACCTCGCGCCTCGGCTGTCAGGTAATAATGAGCAAGGACCTCGACGGCCTCGTGGTCCGGCTGCCGACGATGACTCGGAACCTCCAGGCGAGCGACTTCGAGCCGAAGAACTGACGGGGGTGTACTAGTATATACGAGGGGGCCGGGCGATGGATTGTATGATTAGCTAGGACTATGAGATTATGGTTGGGTCGTCGGGTGTCAACGAATGTTTCTATTGGGTATTCCGATCTCCATTCACATTTGGCATGAAAGTACCTGTAAATAGCATATCACTTTTAATCCAAACACTTAAACAGGCAAACAAAACATAGTTCGAAACCCCCCAACGCCAGGTATGCCAGGTCTCTAACCGCCAACGTAGATGCTGCTCGTCAAGCCTTAAGCCTCCTCGATCTGCAACTTCTTCCCCTTCTTCCCGCTGATCAGGTCCAAGAAGCCCTGTTTGCTGACCTCGTTGACGGCCTTCTCGCGCTCGCCGATACCGACGGTGCCCTTCTTGCGCTCCTGCTTGGCGGCCTCCTCTCCCCGGACCTGCGCCGCGCGGACGGCGTTGAACAGCTTGACCACACCGCGCTGGGCGATCTTACGCAGCCGCTTCTCCTCCTCGGCCACCGCACCGGCCTGCCCGCGGCGCAGGCCCATCACATCGCGGATGCGACCCCGGTCCAGCTCCTCGCGCTTCTCCGCGCGCATCTTGGCCCGCGCCTGTCTGTCCAGCTTTTCGTCGGCGACATCGGTGCTCTTCTGCGCGGCCTCCTTACTGCGCGACAGCACGGGGTCGTCTCGGACGGATGTGGGGAGTTTGGTCGACAGAATCTTCGCGATGGAGGTCGAGAACGCCGAGGGGTCATTGCGCTTGGACACATGTTTGCGATCGGTGGGTTTGGCCTTGTCGGAGTCGGCGCCTTCGTCGTCGTCATCGTCGGAGAGGTCTGATGCGTCGGAATCCAGTTCGATCTCCTCCTCCTCCTCGTCGTCCTCGTCCTCGTCCTCGTCGTTGTCGGCTTCCTCCGCGTCGGACATTTCCTCGTCCTCTTCCTCCGCCTTCTTTTTCGTCGACGCCCCAATCGACTTCGTCTGCTTCTTGGGCTTCTTCACCTGGACCTCATCTTCATCCGAGTCGGCCAGATCGACAGCCTTGAAGTCGGAGGGTTCGTCGTCCTCCGACTCCTCGGAGCTGCTGTGGTATGCGCGCTGCTTTCTGAACTTCTTCTTGGGGCCGGCCTGCAGCGACTCGAGGACCTTGCGCTTTTTCATGTGGGGAGGCATAGTGAAGGATTCGGGGGAGGGGGTCCCTCTGCACTGCCTTGGAGAATAATTGCAAAAAAGGTGGGGTGGATGACAAGAGGAGGAATGGCTCGACTCGAACGCCTCGAACTTTTTTTTCCCAGCAATTTTCGGGCTTCGCGGGCGGCCAGAGCGCGGCGGGCGGTGATTGGCCGCGGGGCTCTCCGCACAGCTTCACGCTGGCCTCTCCGTCGCCTCTGGCTTCTCTTGCTTCTCTTGCTTCTCTCGCCTCGCTTGCTGCCCCGATCCGATCCCCTCCACCTCCGGCCCCCCCGCTACAGCCCGTGAATCCATTGACCCCCCCCCCTCCCTGCTGCGAAGAATCCTCCGAGATGGTCCTCCAGGATCTCGGGCGGCGAATCAACGCCGCCGTCAATGACCTGACTCGGTCCAGCAACCTGGACGAGAAGGTGCGTGGCCACCCCATCCCAATCCCCTCGCGCTCGATCCCTCCGATCCCCCCCTTCTGACTGACCTCCCTAGGCCTTCGATGACATGATCAAGGAGATCTGCGCTGCCCTGCTGTCCGCCGACGTCAACGTCCGCCTGGTCCAGACCCTCCGCAAATCCATCCAGGCCAGCGTCAACTTCTCCTCCCTCCCCGCCGCCGTCAACAAGAAGCGCCTGATCCAGAAGGCTGTCTTCGACGAGCTGGTCGCCCTCGTCGACCCCCATGCCGAGCCCTTCCGCCCCAAGAAGGGCCGCTCCAACGTCATCATGTTCGTCGGTCTGCAGGGTGCCGGTAAGACCACCACCTGTACCAAGCTGGCCCGCCACTACCAGATGCGCGGCTTCAAGACCGCCCTCGTCTGCGCCGATACCTTCCGTGCCGGTGCCTTCGACCAGCTCAAGCAGAACGCCACCAAGGCCAAGATCCCCTACTACGGTAGCCTGACTCAGACCGACCCCGCCATCGTCGCCGCCGAGGGTGTCGCCAAGTTCAAGAAGGAGCGCTTCGAGATCATCATCGTCGACACCAGTGGTCGCCACCGGCAGGAGGAGGAGCTCTTCACCGAAATGACCCAGATCCAGACCGCCGTCACCCCGGACCAGACCATCCTCGTCCTCGACAGCACCATCGGTCAGGCCGCCGAGGTCCAGTCCTCCGCCTTCAAGGCCACCGCCGACTTCGGCGCCATCATCATCACCAAGACCGACGGCCACGCCGCCGGCGGTGGTGCCATCTCCGCCGTCGCCGCCACCCACACTCCCATCATCTACCTCGGAACCGGTGAGCACCTGATGGACCTGGAACGCTTCGACCCCAAGGCCTTCATCCAGAAGCTCCTCGGCATGGGCGACATGGCCGGCCTCGTCGAGCACGTCCAGGCCGTGACCAAGGACTCCGCCTCCGCCAAGGAGACCTACAAGCACATCTCCGAGGGTATCTACACGCTGCGTGATTTCCGCGAGAACATCACCTCGATCATGAAGATGGGCCCGCTCTCGAAACTCTCCGGCATGATCCCCGGGCTCTCCAACCTGACCGCGGGGCTCGACGACGAGGACGGCTCCATGAAGCTCCGCCGCATGATCTACATCTTCGACAGCATGACCGCCGCCGAACTCGACGGTGACGGCAAGAACTTCGTCGAGCAGCCCAGCCGCATGGTCCGCATCGCCTGCGGCAGCGGCACCACCGTCCGCGAGGTCGAGGACCTCCTTTCCCAGCACCGCATGATGGCCGGCATGGCCAAGCGCGTCGGCGGCCAGAAGAAGCAGATGCAGCGCGCTCAGAACATGCTCAAGGGCGGCAACAAGGAGCAGCAGCTCGCCGCCATGCAGAAGCGCATGGCCGCCATGGGCGGTGCCGGTGGCGCCGGCGGCGGTGGCTTCCCCGGCATGCCGGGCATGGGCGACATGGCCAAGATGATGCAGATGCTCGGTGGCGGGCAGGGCGGTGGCGCCGGCGGAATGCCCGGTCTCGGCGGGATGGATCTCCAGAGCATGATGAGCCAAATGGGCGGCTTGATGGGCGGAATGGGTGGCATGGGTGGTGGTGGTGGTGGTGGTGGAGGTGGCCGCGGTCGTGGACGGTGATGATGAAAACACAATACCAGTGGCTTTCTTTCTTTCTTCCTTTCTTTCTTTTTTTTTTTTTTTTTTTCTTCCCTGTTCGTGATCATGTCTTTTATCCTCCCCCATTTACTTGTGTGATGACTTGGTTCTTCTGTGCCGCACACGATTCACGTCGATTGTACTAGCATATGATGGTGTTGGGCGCGCGTCTCTTCTTTACTTTTTTGCGTCTTTCTTTTTCTGTTTCCATTCTTTCTTTTTGGTCGCCAATTCCATGCACGTCGTTGCTTAGATTGTGAGACCGATATCTCTGTTGCTGAGAATGTATTTGACGAGTGGAGAGATGAGAGAGGGGAGAGAGGGGAGAGAGGGGAGAGAGGGGGTTAAAAGATATATTCCTATCTATTTAATGTTACCTGGCGGGACTACTAGTGGTGGCGTGCTCGCTACGACTATCGAAAATCATTGCGTAGTAGTATGATGGAGAATTGGATTCCATTCTCGTCTCATCTTTCTATCGCAATCATGAGTCATATATTAAGCACCTTACCAATACCAATGGATGAAGGTCTACTGCGCCAATGAACCGAAAAGTGATAGGAATATCAAGCGGGTTACGGATAATAGTCTTGAGACAAAAAGAGGAGGCTTGTGGGGGGTAGGGAGTGCTAATCCACCCTCTCCCCTCAACGTCTAACCCGTTCAAGTAGATCGAGGACTTGTGAACGTAATGACATCACCGTCTGATCGACCTGGCCGACGACCCGCTGGATGTAGACGTCCCAGGTCTCTGTCTCCCGGTTATCCAGGAGGAGTCTTCCCGGCGGGAAATGGGGGTGTTTCCAGGCCCTGACGGAGGCGACCTTGTCCTCGTAGCCCGGCAGGGGCACGCTGAGGGAGTATTTCCAGACGAGGTCGGAGTCGATGTAGAGGGAGTAGGTGAGCACGGAGCTGGGGACGGAGATGGTAGCGCCGGACTTGGTCGAGTCGATGATCTCGTCCTGGACGTCGATGTCGATGAGCCCGTACTTGGTATTGCCGTCGGGGATGTACTTGATGGCGACGTCTTCGGTGTCGGTCTGTCGGTAGGTGCGGATGGGGAGGTAGAACATGTTGAGCGGTCCAACGCAGAACTCGTGCAGGCCTTCGCCGGCGGTGTTGGGGTGGAGTTCGTCGGCTGTGAGAGATGGGGTTGGGTCGGGGAACCGCGTGGCGCCGAACTCGTGGCGGTCACCGCTGATGAGGACGATGCGGACGCCGAGTTCGCGCTCGGCGCGCCACATGGCTTCGAAGACGGCCTGGCGTTCGTTCAGGAATCCGCCCCAGGTGTCGGTCGTCCCGACGGGCCAGTTCTTGGTGAAGGGGACGCTGGAGGCGATGATCTTCCACCGCACTTCGGCGGGCTCGGGGCGGGCGACGAAGGCGAGGAGGGATTGAAGCTGCGCGGAGCCGAGGATGGTGGAGTCGGGCTGGGCGGGCGCGGAGCGGTAGGTGCGGGTGTCGACCATGAAGAAGGAGGCCGGGCCGTTGATGAAGGAGAAGTAGGTGGTGTTTTCGGGCTTCGCGAAGGGGGTGGGTGGGATGGGAGGGTTGGCGCTGACGTGGTAGTGGAGGTAGGGCTCTGCGGCGGCGGGATACGGCGCGGTGGTGTTGCCCTTGGACCAGTCGTTCTCGATCTCGTGGTCGTCCAGAGTGTGGATCCAGGGGAGGCCGATGGCTGGACTGTCCTGGGATTGGGTCCATGATGGAGAGTTGTATACCCGGCGGTACTCGCTGCGGTAGTGGGAGGTGGACGACCCGAAGCGCTGGGGGACGTCGACATAGATGAAATCGCCCAGGAACATCATGAAGGAAGGCCGGAGCAGAGAGGGCAGGCGGCTGATTGTCTCGGTCATCTTTTCAATCCCCGGGATCCGCAGGGGATGCGACAATGGGTTGTAGGGGAAGTTGGCCTTGATGCAGCTTGAGGTCAGGAAGCTGACCCGGTTGGCTGCTTTGGAGCCGGGCATGGGCGCGGTGGTGAAGGAGCCCGTCAGATTGTTGGACAGGGAGTAGCGGTAGGCGGAAGACGGCTCCAGGCTCTTGATGGTCAGCGTCGTAGTGAAGTCGGTTGTGTCGTCGAGGGAGTAAATGATACCCTCTTCCGTCCATTGCGAGGGGTCATCCTCTGCTGGCTGGTAGAAGACGACCAAGGGCAGCTGGGCGGCATCGGGCTCCCGGACCAGCAGGTTCGCCGTGGTGGGCGAGACATAGCCGATGCGAGAGAAGGCGACATCCGTACTGGGGTAGGCAACGTAGCCCCGGGCCACGAAGTCCAGCGTCAGCAGTGCGAGGACGATGTTGATCAGGACCGTCAGTCGTGTTGACAACGGCAACTGGGGGGAGGGCACGCCGGTCAACAGAGTCTTGAGCACGCCCTGAGACGGCGGTGGTGCAGAATCTGTATGGATACGTTAGGGATATGTTCACGCATCCAGCTAGACCTGTCGGAGAGCTTACTGGAAGCATTTCGCGAGCTCTTGGCGTTGTCCTTGCGACGATCGGCGGTGCCTGTGCCAGCCGGCCGGGGGAGCGACACCAACGCGGCCAGATACACGGCCAGCAAGGTGAAGATCAGGGGTGGGAAGTGATGGCCGGGGATCTGGACGAGATGGAGCAATTAGCGCGGGTCAGTTACAAATCCGGGGTAATTGACGCACCCAGCGGAGGAAGAAGAAGGTGGCCGCGCGGAGGAGGGTGGAGCTGGTCGCGGCGGTTGCCCGCGGAAGAGACACCACCATGGCGAGAGGAGCAGTCGAATTGGCGGAGATCAAGGGATTATGGGTCCTCACCAGACCCGACAACTCTTCCAGGGAGGCAGAGACAGTTCACGATAATGCCGCGAAGACTGGAGAGGGGGAACTGAAGAGGAGAAGGAGGAGGAGGAGATAGAGGCCAGGGGGGCTGCGGAACGGCGGAAGTGGAAGTGGAAGAAGCAACAGGCGGTGGTATGACGACATCGCCCCCCCCCCCCGGGGCTGCGATGGCTGATTGCGAATATCGATTGCTACGCTAGACAACAAACAACATGGCAGTCAACCACTCGTGGATTATGATCTGATCTGAATACACTAAACCCATTGGCCTGCCCTCTATCGACGCTGCATCATCTGCTGCAGCACTTGCATCAAGTTGCCGGCCATCGGCCCCGCGAGGATCAGGCGCGCAGCATCCATCAGATCCTTCATATGCATGCTCAATGTCATCGCCGCCGCCCACTGCCACGGCTTCTCCCGATCCCCCGGCTTCGAGTTGAAGTACTCCCAACCCATCACTCCGCCGAAGTCCGGGTACCGTTCCACCAGCGCCGCCAGGATCGGCCCGATCTTCTCCAGTGGCACGTAGCCCTGCGACCCATTGCCCGGGTTCGTCAACAGCCCGCACACCACCCGATTCGCAGCCCAGCCCTGTGCGACGATGGCCGCATACATCTGGGGGTTGTCGGCCGCGCCCCAGCCGTTGTAGAACTGCGCGTTGTACCAGCTGATCTTGGACGCTCTCTGCTGTTCCAGGTCGAAATAGTCGAACCCGGACAGGTTGCCCATCCGCAACAGGGCCGCCGCGACCGGCGCCAGCGTGATGATAAACTGGTCGCCCATGTCCAGCTTGAGCCGGTCGATCAGCCGGATCACGCCCGCCAGCGACATCTCCTCCTCCACGTCCAGGTCGAGCCCGTCCAGCTGGTGGCGCCGCACCATGTCCCGCAGGGGCTGGTAGTAGCGCTCGAATTTCTCCTGGTCGCCGTCCAGGGTCTGGAAGGAGCCCTGGGCCGCGCCCCCGAGCATCCCCATGATGCGCACCCCGGCCTGCTTCATGAGGGGCACCTCGGCCCACAACGCTTCGTACATCGCATGTTGCGGCGGGTCATTGTTGAGGGTGATGTGATTGGGATCGGCGTTCAGGTGGAAGGCAGCTAGGATGATGTGGGTGACGCCGGTTTTGTTCTGCAGCAGCGGCAGCATGGGGACATACTGGCCGTCGGGACAGATCGTCTGGTGGTAAAGGATGACCCGGCGGCGGTCGGGGTTCAAGGGGACGGGAGGCATGGTTTCGGACGGAAGGGAGGGAGCGAGATGGACTCCAGGACGGTGGGAGAAGTAAGCCCTTGGATGGTCTCAGCGGGGGAAGCGAGCCATGCGTAATCCGACGGCTGAGGGAGCGAGGGAGGGAGGCAGTGGAGGGTCTGGTCTGGACGAGGGCCCGCTGATTAGCCCTTCACCTCGTCCATTCCATTGTTTCGGCGCGGGGGAATGGCCCCGTTGGGCACTGGCCTTGAACAGCAGTCGCGATCATGAATAACGTACCTCCGCAAGGAAACAATGCCGCGAGGAGGACGTGCTGCTGCTGCTGCTGCTGCTGCCGCTGCCGTGGTGCGTGCGAGTCTCTGTCTCCGTCTCGGAGGTGGTGAGTGTGAGGCTGTGGCTGCGGCTGCGGGCTGCGGCTGGCCCGTTAGGTAAGCCCCGCCCGGGGGGGGGGGTTGGATCATGTTCATGTTGAATGTTGAATGTTGAATGTTGACATCTACAAAGTATCGCATGTCTATGGAGTACATATACAGAGTAGATTAAAGGACTACAGTTGTCTAAGTATATCCCTCATCGATGACCAGGTACCAGGGGAGTGGAACCGCAGTTTGGACGAGCTGTACCCGACCCAGCTATAGACACCACCATACCAAGGGTAATCCGTCAGGCGACTGCGCTCGCGTGCCAAAGATACCCGTGTGATTGAGATCCAATAATCCCATCCCCTCAAAGTATCTTTGACCGGCGGGATTCCGACGGCCACCAGCCCGCCAGTCGACCTTGCCGCTTCTGGCCAGACTTCCTCCACCACCAGTGTCAGCATACGATCCTGTCGTCCAAAATCTCGGTACGCTTATCGGATCTTCTCCCAAAACATATCCTCTCTCTGCTGCGCATACGGGGACCCTTGGTTCCCCGATGAATTTCAGGAGGTGACACCTAAACACCCATGGATTCGAGTGGCGGGACGGATCGAATGATCTATGTATGGTACGGGTCGCGGCTGGTACTGCACCGGGATGGCTCGTAGAATTCTAAGATCAAGCTATAAATTACCACCAGCGGCTTGGCGGGATCGATGGTGAGTGGGATATGAGTCGATTGTGAAACATGGGGTGTATGAGGATATACGGCGAGGCCGTGGATCGTATCATGTAACAGCTCGCTGGGATAGATACCCTTTCAGAATGGATATTGATATTGAATCAGTCTGACACCAGACGTGTCGTTTGCGATGTCACGATCTTGGCTGCTTTCCGGCAGCCATTATAATAATAGGAGGGGCCAAACAACAGCTCCATTGCCTCTGTGGTCGAAACTGGGGATCGAGGGATCGAGGGGATCGAAACTTGAATGGTATGTGCCTTTGATCATGCACGCGTAGCAGAGATCCTACGACCAGCGACTGGTCATCGAGAGGGCCATGCGCCTGAATCAGATGACCTGGAACAGCAAGGGGTTCCCCAGCATGCCGTGGAGGGGAGGATGAGGGAGAGGGAGTTGGGGTAAGAGGAAGTAAACACTAAACAGCGATGGATCCGATGCGGAGGACCGCGATGGCGCTAGGCCTACTCCGGAAAGGCGCGATACCCCCTGGCGGCCTGAGCCTGCGAGCCTGCGAGCCTGCGAGCCTCGTAGCCTGGGGGAATCGGTAGTTCGTTTACGTCGCCGTCGCCGTCGCCGTCGCCGTCTCGCTCGCTCCGTTCGCTGGCCGCTGTTCTTGCGCGCATCGCTCGACCCGACCGATCTCCTATCTTTATCGGTGCATCTCTCCCCCCTCCCCCTGATTTATCTCCTATTCTCGGAACATTTAAGGATGTTGCCTATCGGGGCCTGACCTTGTGACCGATCCTATCGCGCATGTCAACCTGAGGTAAACAAACAACCACCACCACCTTTGCTGCCTGCGCCATGGCCGACACCACCTCCCACGACACCGTCGGCGCGTCCACTCTCGCAACCCCCCTCTTCATGCCCTCGTCGCCTCCTGCCCACCCCGATCATGGTGAGAGCTACTCTCCCGTCAGCACAAAAAGCCTCCGTTTCAGTCGTCGCGTCTCCACCCGCTCCCACGACGACGGCGCGCGGTCGCCGAAAGATCCCTCGCCCCGTTCCTCGAGAGCCTCGTCCCTCGAGCGCGCGGCCTTCGAAATCGATGCCCGCCTAGCGCAGTACACCGTCGACTTCAGCCAATTCCCCAGCACGCAGGCCCTGGACGAGGGGCCCCTGGATGAGCTGAAGCTGCCGCACGAAGAGAATCTCTCCGACGTGGGTGGTCCGGACGATTTTACGGCCAACCTGGAGAAGTACCTGATGGGCGATGATGATACGATGGAGCATGTGCGTGTTGACGCCGATCGGCTCGAGCGCGACTTCTTCGACCCCGAGCCTGAGTCGGAACCGGAGCATGACTCGGAACCGGAACTAGACCTGCAGGAGGAGGAGCATCCCCAGCCTCAAGCGCAACCGCAGACTCGCACCGAGGCGCAGCCGCCACAGCCGGAGGAGCAGCAACAATCATCACAATTACATCAACCCGCAGTCGAGGACGAGCCGGAACTAGGTGAATACAGCGAGTTCGGTCCTCCGGTCGATATGTCGACGCCATCGCACCTCCTACGCCGGGCCGGTGGGCTTACGAAGGATATCACCCACCTGGAGAATATCGAAGAGGACCCCGATGACGAACTCGAAGCGACCACCACCACACCTTCTGTTCGGAGACACAAGCCCACCTCCAGCAAGGACATCACCGAGGACCTACGCAAACAAATTGCGGAGCTCAAGAATGCGTTGCGGGAGCGGGATGAACAACTGGAGAGGAATCATAGGCGGGTGCTGGAGGCCGCCTCGGCGGGGGAGCAAATCAAACACCTCCAAGGGGAGCTGCAGAGGAAGTCAGCCGTGCTAGACGAACTCTACGCCAAACGCAGCGACGAGACTCTCCTCCGCCAGCAGATCCAGCTACTACAGAAACAAAACGATGAAAAGGAGTCCTTCTTAAACAAGTCGACGTTCAATTCGTCCGAGCTGAGCACACTCCAGAAACAGATTAGTGACATGCAGAAAGAGCTGCAGAACCGCAGCCCACCTACGCACACCGATCTCGACACGGAACGTCTCGAAACCATCGCCCACCTTCGCCAGCAGTTGGATTCGGCCCAGGAGCACCTAAAGAAGCGCGACGCGACCCTCGACCAAACGCTCGCTAGGCAAGAATCGGCCAAGGACTGGAAGGGCCAGCAGCTCCTGGAGAAAACCACCGAGATCGAAGGACTCAAGGCCCAAGCCAGCGACAATCTTCTCCAGGTCGAGAAGCTCCAAGCGGAGCTCGACCGCGCAAACCAGGCCTACGAAACCCTCGAGCAGAAAATCACCACCCTGGAGTTCAAGAACCGTCCCCTCGAGGAGAAGAACAGCACGCTCGAAGCCGACCTCACCCGCGCTCAGTCGCAGGTTACTGCCCAAGAGAACGCCCTCAAGGCCATGGCAGCGGATCTCCCGCTCGAGACCGGCGGCAACACCTACAGCGAGATCCTAGAGCTCATCAAAGACCTCGGCCAGCCCACCACCCGGCGTACCCCGGACCCTTTCTCGTTCTCGTCCTCGTCCTCCAAAGACAAATACCCTCTCGTCGACCCGGAAACGAAACAACTGCAAGACGAAATCACAAAGCTCCAGGCCGACCTCATGGAGGCAACCACCGCCAAAAAGACCCTCGAAGTGCAACTCACCCGCTCCGAAGAACAAGCCACGGAGTCGCAAACCCTCATCCACTCCATCGAGACCGAAAACACCCGTCTGACCAAGCGCGTCGACGAGTTCAAGTCCCACCTCGACAAGGCCCAACAAGAACTCACCCAAGTCAAAGACGAACGCACCCGGGCTCTCGAAACCATCGCCCGTCTCAACAAGGAGCTCGACACCCAACAGCAGCAACAACACCAACACCAACACCAACACCAACACCAACAACCCAGCCCACCCCCAACACCGCCGACCCTCCACCAACCCGATCCTTCCTCCTCCCTCGACCTCCAAACCGAACTCCGCACCCAACGCCTCGCCCACGCCGCCGAACTCGCCAACCTGCGCGCCTCCCACGCCGCCTCCCACGCCGCCTCCACCCGCGACTTCCAGACCCTCCTCTCCGCTAGCGAGCAACGCGAATCCACTCTCAAAGCCCACCTCATCACCCACCGCGACCGCCACCAGTCCCTCCGCGCCAAGATCGAATCCCTCGAATCCATCATCGCCACCAAGGACGAAGCCGCCGCCGCCGTGGACGAGCGCATCGCGCGATCCGTCGAGAAGCGCGAAAAGGAATGGCAACGCCGCGTGGACCTCCTCCTCAAGGAGCGCGAGCGCATGAGTCGCGCCCTGATGTGGTCCTGGGGCGAGAAGGAGCTCGGCGGCGCCGACGACGACGACGACAACAAGGAGAATGTCGATGAGAAGGGCCGGCGGAAACAGGCCTACAAGTACAAATTCGCTCATGCTCATGGCCATCATCCCCAATCACAAGTCTCCGGCAGGGTTACCTCCTCGAAGAGGGGGTGAGCTTGAGCATCAATGATCTTTTAGGTCATTCTTTTTTTTTTTTTTTTTTTTTAATTTCCTCTTCTCTGTCCGTGTTCGCTGGAATGGGTTCGGGAGTACCTAAGGGTATTTATTGTTTCCTAGGTGTTTTGTTCGGGGTCGGATGCACGGATTTTTGGATGGGTGGGTGGGTGGATGGATGGATGGATGGATGGATGGAAGGCAGGGGGTTCCGTTTGGATGTACTTACTTTACTTGCTTACTCCCGGCATACTGCTGGTGTCTATGGGATATGGGATAGTATGGGACGGCGTCTTGTCCTATTTGCAGATGGTGTGTGGTATTGGGGGATCAGGAGGGTCTGATTCGATCCGGTCCAAGCCATACAATCAATCCCATACAATACAATCTCACTTCGGTTCATTTGTTCATGGAACTCTTGAATGGAATACACGGTGATAGAGGAAGAAGAGTGAAAATGGGTTATTTTGGATCCGTACATCGTGACAGCTAGCTAGAGGACAGGGCAGACTGATAGAAGGAAGGAGGGGGGAAAGGTACAGGAGTGTGGCTTGGTTGCGGAGTTACATATATAGTAGTAAGGGGGAAAGCAACAGAAGAAGGGTAGTATAGTAGTAGTAGTAGTAGTAGTAGTAGTAGTAGTAGTAGTAGTAGTAGTAGTCTGAGTGCTAAAACGGAAGGAAATCTATCGGAGGGATGAAGAGAGAGTGAGTGAAGGAGCGTACAAGCGTTGGGTAACAACGAATTTTGATAGTCCGGTCCAGCAGACTAATAATGATCTAGTATTGACCACTGCTCGTTCGAGTGGCGCCGCGATATGTGTTCGCGTCGGCGAACACGCTGGCGCGGGTCTCGTCGACAGAGGTCCCGGTCTCGCGGATGCAGTCCAGGGGACTGGACATGGAGTAGCCGATGCCGCCGCAGGTGTTGCTGCGGGGGCGTCGCGTGCTGGAGTAGACGATCTCGACGTCGTTCCGGCGGGCCAGCGAGGCCATCCGGCGGTGGGAGTCGATGTAGGCTTGACGGGTCTGACGGGTCTGTTGCTGTTGGGGAGTGTACTGGCTTTGGGTGCGTGGTATTTGGTTCGGCTCGAACCGGTAGAGTCGGCTTTGTCGGCCGCTGTTGCGCCGTGTGTTTTGGAGAGTGGCTTGGTCGAGCTCTACCGGGTGTCCTCGGTAGTGGGAGTTCTGGACGGTCCGGATCACCGGGTTGGGTGGCATGAGGGGGTAGGTGATCTGGTTAGGATTGCTGCATGCTCTGGGGAGCGGAGCTGTGTAGGAGGTGTTGGATCGCTGCACGTTGAGGGGCTCTGGTACGACGACTTCGGGGGCATCGTCTGAGCTCATGGTCATGGTTCGTCGTCTTGGGTCGTCCTCGGGTTGAGTTGGTTGGGGCTCGGGAGCTGCTGCTGCTGCTGCTGCTGCTGTTGTAGACGGTAGCGGCTTCTCGACTGGGGCTGAGGCTAATGGGTGTCCTGGGACGTGGTCCCTCCTGGGCGAGGGAGGCCCGTCCACTTCCACTGCTTGCTTCTCGACATCCGGTTGCGTGTTGGGATCTGCGAGAGCACGGATCTGAGGGTCCGCCGACAGTGGGAGTGGGAGCGCAAAGACCTTGGGAAGGAAGCGGCGAAGAGACGATACGGACGATTTGTGTCTTTTGTGTCCGGACTTGGACGGCGGTCCCGGTAGTTCGGCGGCGTCAACGGGGCGATAGGGCTCGTAGGCAGCCTGTGGCGGGGCCTCGGTGGGCGTGCGAGGCATGTATGAATAGATGTCGGAGCTTGTCATGTCCGCAAACGACATTTTGGCGTATGTGCCATTGGGCGAGAGGGTTGTCCCAGAGAGGATAGTTGCAGCGTCGGGTTCGACCGTGGTGTCAATTCTTAGATTGGGCCTCGTGTATGCGTCTACGGGCTGTTGAATAATTGTCGATTTACGGAAGGTGTCAGAATCCGATGGCTGAAATACATCTCTTCCGTAGGTGATATCTGGTCGACGACAGACATGATAGATGTCGCTTTTCAGGCTGTTTTCGCTTTCTAGACTCGACCCAGAGAAGACGCTATCGTCACAGGTCAACAGCCCCGGTCTGTATACACCGAGCAAGGATACGTCGTATGGCCGTTCGCAGATCTCTTTTGAGCAGAAAAACAAGCACACGGTCACGCTGAATGGTGTTAGTCCATGGGGCCGAATAGTGCGGACGGTACTATATAACTTACAATGACACGACGGAGACAACGACAGACACGCGATGCAGCGCGCAGCTCAGCCCGATTTTCCAGAAATGGTTACTGCCATCATCGGCGAGGCAGAACGTCTGCTGCGCGACCACGACCAATCCTGCCACACTTGCAGCCACCCAGACGATGATCGTCAGCCGCAAGATATATGTGCATGCAATATGCAGAAAGGCCTTTTGCCTCGCGAAGCCTGCGATCCGATTATATTGCCACGCGAGAAGGCTGTGAAGAGCCACCATGGGAACGGTCAAAAATGACTGGATGATATAATTGTCAGTGTCGTTCTAGCGGCTGGTTGCGCGGAGGATCTCACAGCAACAAGAGCAATAATCAAGCTGGGTGTCATTTTTGCGTCCACGTGTCGGACCGCGTATGGGTAGAGTACGAGAGCCCATTCCGTGAAGGACTCCAAAAGCAGGGCATAGAGACAGACAAAGATGGCGACCTTGGGCCATTCGCCTCCACTGCTGGAGGACACGGGTTGGTTGAACATGGCTCGTCAACGGCGCAGCAACACGCGCCGTACTGCAGCTTCGAGGCTACCGAGCATCCACGCGTCGGTGGGGTATGGATGGGTGGGTGAGCAACGACCGACGAGGTGGAAGTAAGAAGCAGTGGGTGGCCACGCAGTAAGCAAGTGTGTGCACCGATGCTGGCTAGCAAAAGCGACTGCTTGTCACGGACACGACTGGAGACATGGCCAGAGAGAAGGGAAGACGCGGGTGAGGGCCGACTAAATGGGAAGAATTGGTTTATCGCCCGGCGCGTCGACGCGGATGCACGAGGGGGGCTGGAATGGACGATCGGGAGGCATGTCCGAACGCGGGGAGCCTCTTCTTTGGGAGGGAAGGCCATCCCTGAGGAATGCAGGTCCCGCGAGGCCGGATGAGGACGAGGAATACTGGCTGCATACTGCCAAACCTTGAAGGCACTGCGGAGGCACCGCAGAGGCACCGCTAAGGCACCTTGGCTGACCCTTCCTCTCCTGCTGAGCGAGTCATCGGGCCCTGTCATCGCCGCGCAGTGGCAAGTCATCGGCCGCCAGGGTTGCGATCCCCCATCGACGCTGACCCTGCGTATGCGCAGGAGCGGATCCCTCGGCCAGGGCGAGGCCGTGGGATGGGCTCTCGTACCACCGGCATCGCGTGGTGGACGGGGATGTCAAAGGCAAGAAGGCGAGCGAAAGGCCAGTGAAACAGTGTAGTGTAGCGGATAGAATGCAGGATGCAGTGCAGAATCCAGGGCGTCGGGTGAGGCCAGGGATGAGCGAGGAGGCGCCCGGTTATCGGCGATAGAGTGCGAGAGGAGATGGCCCGATGGCCTCACCTTCAAGGGATGAGCCGCCACGTGATGGGTGTGGCCTTCGTTCGATCTCTCTCTCTCTCTCTCTCTTCCTGCTCAGCTTTCGCTCTTCTCGCTCCCGTGCAGCCCGTCTCCTGCAAGGGAAGGCCATGCCGCCAATGACGTCGATGCGCAAAGCATGAAGGATCCCGCAAGGGGCCGGGCGGATTTGAGTGTCTTCGCTTCCGAAGGCGAATCTTTTTCCGTGTGTTCTCTTACGTTGTGATGCTGTGATGATGCTGTGATCGGAGACGCGTCAAGATGGTCACAGACGCGACGAGGTCGATTCAACTGCAGCTTTGCCGGTGTGGGTTTCAGCCAGACTCCAGCCATCGCCCAGTCCGAGCGATTTGAAGGTGATGTCATGACGCTCAGGCCGGGCTGTGATGCGAAAGGCCGTCTCGACGCGTCGTCATAAACCGATGAAGAACCCCGAACTAGGGCTACCTCGTCAGCCTGTCGAATGTCGATGGCCCCCAGGCACCGGCACCCGCGATAAGTGTGGACCCAGTTCGGGCGATAAGAGGGAAAGGAATTAAAAGGAACACGGGTCCGGTCCGATCACGGCGAGATCAGCAAGATCAGCGAGGAAGAAGAATCTAGTAACTATCTACGGAGTAAGTCGAGGCTGGTGATACTGATCGGGACTACTCCGAAGAGATAGGGTTCTTGGCTATGGAGATAGCCCGAGAGCCATCCATCCCCACGCGACGGGGACTCCACGGAGCAGAGATACTCAGTGACTCAATGAATCATTGCTATTACTTCATGTTATCCACGCTGAACAGGACCCAGATATCGTCAGTCAGTCCTCCTATTGGTGAGCGATACACTCGATCTCCACGTCTGTGTTCATTGGCAAGGTCTTGACCGCCACACATCTAGATAGACGTCCAATCAGTCAGATACACCCCAAATACCAGACAGAAGGGGAAAGAGGGCACCCCACGTCCGACAAGGCTTGACACCCCCCCAGTATTGGATATAGACCGAGTTCATGTCGGCGCAGTTGTCCATATCGGACAGGAAGACATTCACTTTGAGGGCCTTGGTGAGATCGCTGCCGGCGGCTTCCAGGACGTGGCCCAGGTTCTTGATGCATTGGTGCCGGACATCATAAACCAATCAGTATTTGTCCCTTTCATAACGGATGACGGGGAGAAGAAAGGATCGAGGTACCGTGTGGGCCTTAAAAATATCGCCGTCCACAATCTTGCCCGTCGCTGGATCCGTGGCCACCGTCCCGGAGCAGTAGACGACCCCGCCGGAGACGATGGCTTTGGGAGTAGATGCCTGGGACGGGAGGGTTGGGAGCCTTGTCGGTGAAGATGGGGGGTCTTGGTGGCCATGCTGTTGGTTGTTTTATGTTGTTTAATTGGCACTGATTCTGCAGTCCAAACCGCGTAACAATTGTGACTGTGACTGAGACTGAGACTGTGATTGTGATGGTTGTCGCGCTTGAACGAAGCCCGGCGCAAGAATGATACGCAGCCCGCAGCCCGCAGCCCGTCCCCCCACCCAACCAACCCTAACAACATCAACAACATCAACAACCCCACGCCTTGGGCCTCGTGTCCCCAACGAAGGCGGGGCAGCCCCTCCTTTAAGCGCTCGGCGAGACGCTCGCGAGACGCTGCGGGCTAACCTGCGGGCTACCTGTCGCGGGCCCGAAGGGACGGAGGCCCCGCTCTTATCGAGGCTATCGCCTGCTTCCTATGAGGGGAAGTATCAAGCGCCGACCTCCTCCCGTCCTCCCCACGCACCTCCGGCCTCCTTGCGTTCGGGATGAGACCCCGATGTAACCGCGCGATATATCGCCCAGGAAAGGGTATATAGATAGGGTGAAATCACCTCCTGTCACCCATCCCATCTCATCCCCATCCCCATCAGCACAGAAGCTCGACTTCCACCCGAGATCCATCCATCCATCCCAGACCAGACCAGACCAGACCAGATCAGACCACCATGCCGGTTTCCCCTCCCCTGCCGCCATACCCCCTCCACCCCTCCGTCCTGCACAGGCTCGACCCCGAGTATGTCGCCTTCTACAACCAATACGTCATCGACAAGCAGCAGGTCCATCTGCAGCCCGTCGAGGCTTCGCGATCCAGCGGCATCCTCATCCCCGGGGGTGGCCCGCCGCTTCCCGTGGGCGAGATCCGCGACCTGACCATCCGGCGGCGCGTCTCCGAGGGCCCTGATATTCGGCTGCGCGCGTTCATCCCGGAAGGCGAGACGCCCGACGATGGCTGGCCGGTCATGCTGTACTTCCACGGGGGTGGCTGGGTGCTGGGGAACATCGACACGGAGAACCCGGTGTGCACGAACCTGTGCGCGAGGAGTCGCTGTCTGGTATTGACGGTGGACTACCGGTATGTTTGTTTATATACTACAGATGCGATTGTCCCAAAAGTGCTGACGAGAAGCCCCCCCCCCCCCCCCAGTCTTGCTCCGGAGAACCCCTGGCCCGCGGCCGTCGAGGACAGCTGGGAGGCCCTTCTCTGGCTGATCTCCGAGGGACCCTCGAAGATCCCCATGGATGTCACCAACCTCGCCACGGGGGGCTCATCGGCCGGCGGCAACCTCGCCGCCATCATCACCCAGAAGGGCCTCACCCTCTCCCCGCCCGTCCGCTTCAAGGCCCAGCTGCTCTCCGTGCCCGTCACCGACAACACCGCCACCGTGGAGAACAACCCCACCTACCGCGAATACGAGTACACCCCGGCTCTCCCCGCCCCGAAGATGCTCTGGTACCGCAACCACTACCTGCCCAACCAGAGCGACTGGAGCCATCCGGAGGCCAGCCCGTTGTTCTACGCCGGGAACTGGGCCGGTCTGCCCAGGGCCTTGGTCATGGTCGGGGAGCTGGATGTGCTGAGGGCCGAGGGCGAGCAGTACGCCGAGAAGCTGGCCAGGGCCGGTGTGCCGGTGAACCTGCAGGTCATGAAGGGGATGCCGCATCCGTTTCTGGCCATGGACGGGGCTCTGAGGGAGGGGAGGAGGTCCATTACCCTGATGTGTGATATCTTGGACGATGTGTTCTGGACGAACCGCCTATAGATTTTTTTTTTTTTTTTTTTTTTTTTTTTTCATGCATGTATTGATTGTGGGTTCAAGCT